>PVJX010015816.1:10004-41824 GCA_004027295.1 Dolichotis patagonum | reverse complement strand
GAAGGGCAGGGCTATGGGCCCAAACAGACCTGGCCCAGATGCCGATCTCCAGGCAGTTAGTTCCCTGCGGATGAAGGGCGGGCCTACCGGCCCCAAACAGTCGCGCCGAGATGCAGGTCTGCACAGACTTTCGATCCAAACAGCCCAGGCCACTCTATGGGTCCGAGACTATCAGGTCCCAAAGAGACAGGCCGAGATGCTGCTTTCTGGGAGACTTCCTGGGGGTGAAGGGCGGGGCTATGGGCCCAAACAGACCCAGCCCAGATGCCGATCTCCAGGCAGTTCCCAGTCCCAAAGAGTCGTGCCGAGGTGCAGGTCTGCGCAGACTTTCGATCCAAACACGGTAGCACAACACAATGAGTAGTACTTTGTAAGCGTACAGTGTGCTGTGTTCTCAAGGGTACATGAAGACACCATTTCCATATAACCTGTACACTGGCACAGCCGGCGACTCTCCCGAGATGTTCAGACTCCTCTGGGGCGAGCCCCAACATCCTTTTAAAGGCAGATATTATATTTATTAAAACAATGAGTCAGTGCCTCATGAGTTGAACTTAATAATCTTTGGCCATAAAATGATGCTGGGTTTGCTGACATGACCGATGGTTTCTTTCTTTTTCCTGTGAAGACTAGCATTTCATGAGGAAAAAGTCACTTTCATTGGGAACTTTCGAGAATTCTGAATAAAGTCCACAGGAGGGGAAGGCGGCCAAGTAGCTCCCCACTCAGGACAGGCTGGAGGGAAGTTGGTGTCCAGCCGGCTGCAGGGCTGGCTGCGTGACCCGGATGAAGATGCCGCGTTGGAAATTGAAACACGTGGGCTAAGAAACGGGGGTGCAGTGCCTCGGCCGGCAGGACCGTGGAATCTGAGAGCTGGCCTTCGTTTTTAACCAGAGTGCTCCTGTTCCAGATTTCTGGAGGCAGGACTCGTACATGTGCCTTCCAGAGATCCTGCAGACAGGACAGGGGGGTACGCAGGCCGTCGGGACCTAACGCTCGGGTAGCTCCCCGGGAGTGTGGAGCTGCGGACGGCTTCCCGGTGCCCCTCACCCCTCGCTCTACCCGGGTGAAGTGGACGGTCACTCAGACAGTCAAGCGACGGGGCTTCGGTTTGTATCCAGACCTGCTTTTCCTCTGTCTAGTTCCGACCTGCAGACCTGGATGTTGCAGTGACATCTTCCGCCTTTGTCCGGCCTCTGGGACAGGTGTGTGTGGCTTTTCCCCACTTGCTCTGCAGGCCTCTCTCAGTTCTCCTTGGTGACCCTCTACACCTCGTCTCTTGGTATCATTTCTTTTTTCCGAGAAATATCCTAACAGAGCATAGGAGCTCAGCAAACATGGCTTATGCAGAATCATTTTGGTTATTGCTCATGGGATTAAACTTGTTAGAACCATTTCACTTCTCATATTTGGGTAATCATAATCGTAAACATTTATTCACTTATTCAACAAGTGTTTGACCGTGCCAGGCACTGTGTCAGTAGGCACTTAAGTAAGTAACACTTGCTCAGGGTCCAGAAGAATTTTGAAATTCTGTGGGAAGAGACAGATGAGTCAACCAATGGATCCTTGAGGAGATAATAGGAACTGTGATAGGTCTGCTGATACGGTGACACCGACTAAGGAGGAGAAGCATCTTCCGGGTCTTCCGGGTCTTACAGCTGCTCTACTTATTCTCACACTTGTATGATAGCTCTAGTTGTTAAAACATTAAGCTTCAGGGCTGGGGATTTAGCTCAGTGGCAAAAGCACCTGCGTGGCAAGTGTGAGGTCATGAGTTCGATCCCCGGTACCGCAAAAAAAAAAAAAAGTAAAGTTCTCCTGTTCTGGTTGATGAACGACCTCACATGTCTCTTTCACCCCGCTGCCCCCTGCATTCCCACAGACCTATCAGCTAAGAGAGGGTTAGGGTCCAGGAGCTATGGCTCTACATGTCGGTCTGAGTCTATTCTGCTTAATTTTTTTTTTTTATCGGTACCAGGGACTGAACTCATGACTATGCACTTTCAAGGCAGGCACTTATACTGCTGAGCTAAACCCCCAGCCCTCTTATGCTTAATTGTTACTTGGGCCATAAAGATTTTTAAATACTTTTAGTATCTCTGTGTGTATTTTATTTGTTGGGCATTGGATCTATAGTACCTACTACAAAGACCGCCATTAAGCTGATGCTTCATAAGTATTTGTTCTGTGTTTATGAACTGCATGCCAGAGTTGAGACACAGGAGACTGGTAAAGCAGGAAGGCCTCTTGGAGGACAGATTTTAGAGATCTCATTATGGAAACAATAAACACACTTTGCTGATTTTATAAAAATCCCATAAGGCAGAAAGCAGAAAACTCGTGATCCTGTCACCCAGAAATGGTCACATTTTGACAGTTTGATGTTTACGCTTAGAACTTTCTTATGTATTTTTTTCCTCTGTCTATACGTAAGTGGGCAAAGATTGTACCGTGTTATATGTAAGTTTTCCTCAGCTGTCTGCATAGGACTCTGTCTGCCTGTTTCCTCCTGGCCCTTTAATTGGTCAGGGAGCTAATAAGGGAGGAGAATCGGGAGGAGCTAGGGTAGATTCGCCAGCAGGGCACTGAGTTACCCTCCAGATAGTTGAAGATGAACACAGACGGTGTCACGATGAGAAGAGACCCCTGAAAAACCATCACATCGGCTATAATTTGAGGAAGAAGGGAGATGTGGGAAAGTAGCTTTCATACCCACACAAGTGATACAGGATGATAAAGAAAAACTGAGATCGTTTTCTTATATGTCATGGAATGTCCTATCATGGCTCCTTTTAAAGATACTTTTTTTTTTTTGTACCGGGGATCGAACGCACGACCTCGCGCTTGCCAGGCAGGCGCTTAAGCCACTGAGCTAAATCCACAGCCCTAAAGATACTTTCCAGCAGGGATTTAGCTCAGTGGCTTCAGTGTGTGCCTGGCAAGTGCAAGGTCATGAGTTTGATCCCTGGTACAAAAAAAATAAAAAAATAAAATAAAATAAAGATACTTTCCATAAAGACCTGACATTTCATGGCCTTTGTGGGAGTGAATTTGTAGTTTTCAACAGAAGTCTGTGCTTTATATTGGCAATAGGAAGGGCCAATTTGTTTAGACTATTTCTGTGTGTGTGTGTGTGTGTGTGTGTGCATGTGTGTGTTTGCATGTGTGTGTGCATGTGCACATACATGTGTGTGTATGTGTGTGTGTGCTGGACATATATGCAAGTGTCCCATGAGGGGCTGTGGTGGTGACTATAGTTTAAAACTGCTTGATGTGCTCTTTTGTTTTTCTAAGCACTTGGCTTTGGCTTTATTCTGCCTGAGGTATCCATTACCCATCTGTAAAAAATGTAAACAGGGAAGGAAAGTAATGGCCAGTTGTAAAATTCAAAAACACAATATTGCAGTAACTCAATAGTATCAAAAGCCAGGATCTTACTTTCAGAAGGTAATCTCTAAATTCCATTGTCTCCTTACTTGGACAAATCAAAGTTCATACTTAATGAATTGATGGATGGAAGACCAGATGGGAAGGTGGTGAGTCTTTTCTAGCCCTGTAGACTTTGAGGGAAGAAGAAAAACGGAGACTTGGGAGAGAAAGACTATCAGACATGTACCTTGAGATTTAGCAAAAACTGAGGCCAACCACACAGAGGTCTTCCCCACCTGCCCCTCCTGATGCCCATCTGGGGGAGGAGCAAGTCTGCCAAATTGGCCACCTTATGGAAAGTGAAGCCACTGCAAAGAGAGTGCTCGGTTACTGCATGCATGCCTGGGGACCACTCTTTGGAGCTGTCCTTGGTTCTGCTGCTCATCCTGGTTCTGAAAGAGACAGTCCCCAAAGATCAAAATCCTTAAAATATAAAATGCAGCAAGTCACAGTCCCACAAGATTAAAACTTAAAATTTACATATCCAGAAACCCCCCACTAATTCCTTTAAAAATGGGGGAAACTCTAATAAGGAAACAGAAAACTCACTGCCGAGCTGAGCATGGTGCTATATCTCTGTAATAGAGGCGCTCTGGGAGACTGTGTCAGGAGGGTCACAAGTTCAGCCCCAGCTTGGGCAACTTAGCAACACAGCAAGACGCTGTTTCAAGATAAATAAGTGAGTAAACGAGTAAATAAATAGAGGGACTGCGGATACAGCTCCAGAGTGAATTCAGTGTGATTTCTCTGGGTTTAGTTCCTACACAGGGATGAGGGGAAAAGGAAGCGGCGTTCTGGGTAAGAAACTGGCTACACAGAATGGTGATGACAAAAATTTCATTTTAAAAAGGTGCTGGCTGGGGTGTAGCTCAGTGGCACAGAATTTACCTAGCATGTGTGAGGCCCTGACTTGGATCCTTAGCACTGGGGAAAAAACTATCATTTTTCTGCATTGGCATTCCTTCCCACTGCTGAAATTTCAGGAGGTTTTACTGAACCAAAGCCCCACTTGCCTGAAGAAGCCAGCAAAGTTACTGGTGAAAATTAATTATGTGCAAGATAGGACAAGAAGTTATTTAGCACAACGGTGTTGGTGTTCAATCTACAATACTGTTTCTGCCCGATCTGTGTTCTATATGAGTCGTGTGGGGTGGATTCCCTGAGGCTACACGGCTGCACCGCACTGAGATGAGAGGATACAATGACACACGCGTATGTTGGTATATATCGAGTCATAGAAGAAATTTTTAAAAAGCAGCGCTACGTAGGAAATGAGTGGAACTCTTCTGAGGAGATCCGTGCCCTAGAAGAAAAAGCAGTGATTCAGTGATTGTGAGGTGAGCTAGCTGTTATGGACTGACTTTTTTAATAGCCCACAGTCAATCCTGGGATGCATTTTTTCATAGGTCAAGTTTCCTTTGTAGTTTTTTTCTCACTATTTTAAAATTTCAGCATTATTCTTTGCAAAAAGATGTATGTTATCGTGACTTATTTTGTCGTGTGGAGTAGCCTATGTGGTGTCCTGCCATATTTTTATATGTTTCTCAGATAAGTCATCATTTGAAAATGTAAATAAATGTCTTTTTTAAAAAATTTCAAAATTAATTTTTCCCGAATTGTGTTTTTGAGATTTTAGATGTTGGGGATTTTCACCTTGCAGGATTTCTGTTCAGGATTATATATTTGAGGACGAAGGCTTAAACTTGCTTGATTCCTACAGGGCAAAGCGTGACCCAGAAGTAGCTTAGCATATTGCCGATTGTCAGATAGTGTTACCCAAGTGGGATAAGTGTCATCAGTGATAAAACGCAGAGCTGACAGCTCAAGCTCATGCTTAGTGGAAGTTGAAGTGCCCGAGAGGTGTCTAACTCTCCGGGCTTGCCCACGTTAAGAGCCAGGTGGCCGCATCCCCAACTATAGATGGGTGGCAGTAGAGTTGTTAGCATCCAGATGGTGGTTATTTGTTCCAGAGGCAAGAGAGAACAAAATCTTGAAAAACCTGAGTTCTGTACATTTTTTAAAGCAGTTCCTTGTTACGTAGAGAAGCAGAAAAATGTTACTAGAGAGATTAGCATTTTATCTAATATCACTTAAAGCCAGGGTAATTTATATGATTAAATACTAAATCAGACAGGTCACTTAGTAGAGGGTTTCCAAGCTGGATTGGTCAGCTTTCTGACACTGCAATAAAATATCTAAGAATAACAACTTGAAGGAGGAAAAGGGTTTTTTTTTTGTTTCTACTCACAGTGTCAGAGGTTTTGGCCCATGGTCAGCAGCTTGCATTACTTTAGGCTTACAGTTACATCGAGGCAGAAACATCACAGCAAACAAGTGTGACGGTGGAGAGCTCTGTCCTCACCACAACCAGTAAGCAGCAGGGTGACAAAGCCAGAGAAAGAGGAAAGGGCTGGTGACATAAGATACCCTTCAGAGGAATGCTCTCGGGGACCGATTTCCTCCACCTGGAGCCATCTTCTAAAGCTTATCTAGCTATGAAATCACCCATGTGAGTGCCCCTAGGATCCGGTCATCTGTCTTGGCTCCACTTCTGAGCGCTGCTGCACTGGGGATCAGCCTTCCAGGGACACTTCATATTTAGACCACGACTGCTGCTAAAAAACATTTGGGGGCCAGGGATTTAGCTCAGTGGCATAAGCACCTGCCTGGCAAGCGCAAGGTCATGAGTTTGATCCCTGGTACAAACAAAACAAAACAAAACAAAACAAAACAAACATTTGGGTGCTGGAGAAGAGGATCATATAATTCACAAACTGAAGAAAGAAAATAGGTATTTTTCTCCATACATATGAGTTGTGTCATTTAAAATCAATCTCTCTGTCTCTGTCACACACACACACACACACACACACCTCGGTGGGGAGACCATTAATACTGGGTGTAGAATAGTTCTGGTGAAAGTTCTTTTGCTGGTGAGGATCTAACCCCTTAACTCAGGTAACAGAGTAAGGAATAATTTCTAAGGATCCTAAAGAAAATCTCATGTGTATACGTGAAGAAGAAGAAAAGCAAAGACCAGTAAGGGGGAGCAGAATCCAAAATTCAAGACCTGGATTTACACTTATCACTTCTCAAAGGTCGTATGACCTCTCTGATTTCTGCTTCTTTGTATTTATTAAGCTTGTCCAAGGTGTTGTCTTCCCTAGGTCTACATCAGTATCATTTATTTAGAAGTCATCCTTCAATTCACAATTTTCTTCTGGACCTCTCAGTTCAAATTCCAGTGAAATTTTTAAAAATATGAATTATCTGGAAATCATCCAACAGCTGATGATAAAATATGAAACTATAAAACTTTCAAAAAAACAGTGGAAGAAAATCTTTGTGGTGTTCATTCAGGCAAAGAATTCTTAGATATGACACCAAAAGCATAATGTATGTAGGGAAAAATAGATATATTGGCACTCTATAAATATTAAAGGTTTTTCCTCCTTAAATGTTAGTAGTAAGAGAATTTACAGACAAATTACACACTGGGAGAAAATGTCTGCAAAGTACATACTTAAAAAGGCTTGTATTTTGGAAAACTTGAAAAAATATATTAAGACTATGATAGTAATAAAAAAATTTTAAATGCAGCCAAAATTTGAGACATTGTACTAAGCAATATATGTGGATAGGAAATAAACACATGAAAAGAAGTTAGGCACCATTAGTTATTATAAAATGTTAATGAAAAGTACAGTAAATTACCATTACATACCCATCAGAATGTTTTTAAGAAACCTGCAAAGGGCAGAATAAGTGGAACTTCTTTTTATGTTGGCAGTGGGAATGCAAAGCAACAGAATTACTTGGAAAACAATTTTTAAATTTTTTACAAAGTTAAATTACACTTCATCATATATGATGGAGAGATTCCACTTCTACCTATCATTTACGCAATGAAATCTTTCAAAAGCCTCTACACAAATATGTACAGAAGCTTTATCCATAATTTCCTCAAACTGGAAAGGAAACCACAATGTCCCTCAATTCCTTAACTGGGAGTGAATTAGCAAATTCTGACACATCCAGTACAATGAAATACTACTTAGTAATAAAGATGAATGAACTGGGCAGATGTAGTGGCTCCAACCTATAATCCCAGGATCCTAAGAAGACGAGGGAGGAGGATACTGAGCTTCTTCTGGGCAATTGAGCTGCTTCGTGAGACCAAGATTTGGGATGCAGTTCCGACAAGGCCCCGGTTGCATGGGAGGGGCGCTGTTCATACTCACGAGCTAAACGCAGCTCAGATGATGCCTTGTGCTGAGTAAAATAAGCCATATTCAAAGATGTGGTTCTGTACAATTCCCCCTATGTGGCATTCTCAGAAAGCAAAGCTGTCAGAGGAGAAAACAGATCAATGGGTGTAGGAGTTAGAGATAAGGGTCATTGTTTGCGAAGGTGTCACCTAGAGAATTTTACAAAAGAGGTAATAAAAATGTTCTCTAACTTTATTATAGTAGTAATGACATAGCCCTGTGCATTTGCTAAAATTCATAGAATTGTACATTTAAACAATCATTATGTAATCTAGAGTTTTAAAAAAATGTTAAAAAGTAGAAAACCAGTCATGATGCTGTAATTCCAGCTACTAGGGAGGCTGAGCCAGGAGGTCACAAGTTTGAGGCTAACCTGAGCAATGTAGCAAGACTGTGCTGCAAAATAAAATTCTGAAAGGGCTTGGAGGTATAGCTCAGTGGTAGAGCACTTGTCTCATATGCGTAGGGTCTGGACTCAATCCTTAGTACTAAAAAAATTCATGGAAGGAGAGAGAATATAATTGATACCTTTTATAACATATTCCGAAGTTGTTGTAACCACTGATGATCCCCCAGCATGCAAAGCCCTGAGCGATTTCTCTGGTTTCCAGGATGGAGCTAACAGTGGCATGGAAAACTGTGTGTGGACAGCTTTGTTTGGGGAATAGTTTTATACCATGACGTCGCTGACTAACTGTTCAGTGATTCCCCAAGTCATTAAAGCAGTTGTGTAGGTGTCTATTGAAAGTATTTCCAGTGGTACAGGATTTCCAAGAATTGGAAAACAAGTGAACAAAGAAGATAAGAAAGGGAGACAAGCTAGAAAGCAGAAAAAGTTATAAATGCTCATTTCAGGAATGTGAGAACCAACGTCTCCTTGATCAAGGACTTATGGAGAACCTGTTTTGAATACAACAATGCGACGGCGTGTGTGGTCTTAAAATATATAGTAGGAGTCCAACTCTAAGATGTCGACAGTGCTGTCTAGGTAGCATGTAAAATTAACACAGGAAGTGATAGGGGCAATACTATTTTCTTTTTAATATATTTCATACAGTCCTCTTAGGGTGATAAATTTGTATTACATTATGTGTTTTTTAAAATGACCTATTGAAAAAAATAAATATTTGAAGTATTGAGATCTATAAATCTTTGAAATGTGCAAACATGCCTCGGGAACTTTACCTTGGTTGATACAAGGCAAGAATGCTATATTTTATTATTATTTATAGTTTTGGAATATCTTCCTGGATTTTTATAATCAAGTATCTTTAAGCATTCTCATACTTCATTTTCTGATGAGCACATGCACTATTCATTCAGGAGGCTCTTCAGAAGGAAAATAAAGAGATTTCAGTAATCTCCTCTTGTCAAACCTTGCATAACATAAACATATCAGTGGAAGATTAAGGGACAATTCATGAAAATAAAATAGAATCTTGAGGTGATTCAGGGAGAAGAAAACACAGTCATTGTTTGTAAATGAAGGCTAATGATATCCTTGTGCTAGTTGCAATTTTGTAGCTTGCATATTTTGATAAAAATATAAAGGCTGTATCATAATTTGCAACATACATGTCAAAGAGTCGTAGTGAAGTAGTTATCTGCATTTTATTGTCAGCAAAAGAATTTTTTCCATGATTAGAGTCTTTCCCCAATATTACTAGACTTCATATGTGTAGTAGTAGTAGTAGTAGTGTGTGTGTGTGTGTGTGTGTTAGTTTCTCTGGAGATTATGCTAGCACCGACTGTGTGCAAAATGATTAAGAGAGTGAGAAAGAGACAAAGAGAGACAGAGACAGAGAGAGGGCTCTATCCAACACCTACACATGCCAATGGGGGTGAAGGGAAGGCTTTGAATTCTTAAGTTTAGATTTATTTACATTAAAAATTGTTGATAGAAGTTTTCATATCTCATCTCAAAGGACTGTACAGTATCACTGCTGACAGTACATTTACCCAAACTGACTTTATGCTAACAAATACGCTGTTCAGATTGTCAGCAAAACTAAAACGAATGAGCTTAGCACAATTCAAATGGATCTTTGGCATATCATTAATCAATTACATTCTCCCTGGCACTCTCAGGTTAATATCAAAGTATACAATACAACGTCATCCATTTTATTTAGCATTCTTTGTGTGTGGTCTCGTAAAACATTCTATACAGCTTTCCTGCTGCCTCTCTTCTAGATTACAGCCACAGAGTGAAGCAGAAGCGGAGGGCATGGGACCAAGGCTTGTTCCTAAAGCCTTTTTTATCTCAGGGTGAAAGTTCTCCAAAATGACCAGATTCCAGAGTAAAAGCCTGAAAGACAGTGAGGAAGAAGGGTAGGAAAATGTCACAGGGATGGAGTCAATAGTCCCCCAAATTCAACTTCTATTCTAGCGAATCAGTGGACATTGATCTCAAAAGAATAGGGAGACAGCAATGTGGTAGAGGTGTCTGTAGGAGCTCTACTGAAAGCTGGAAGATCTTTTTGAAAAAATGCGGTAGTCTGCACTTATTCACAGTGGATATGTTTCAAGACCTGGGAGGACATCTGAAATGACAAATAGTATTGAATACTACATGTACCAGGGTGATGTCTACAATAAAGTTTAATTTACACTTTGAGCACAGTAAGAGATTCAAAATAACTAATAAAACAGAATAATTATAACAATATGCTGTAATAAAAGTTAAACAATGCAGTCTCTAAAAATATCTTACTGTATTGTACCTCTTACAGTGATGTGGGATGTTAAGGAAGCACTTTATAGTTTCTGCCTAGTGTATCTTTTCCTGCTCTGGGGCTATTACTAAGCAAAATAACAGTTCCTTGAATACAAGCAATGTGACCTGATAACCAAGGAGGCTATGAGGATGATTAACGGGTAGGTAGCTTATACAGAATAGATACTCTGGTACATAATAAAATTTTTATTAGGCTGTATACTTATGATTTATAAGTACTTTATATACTTCATTTGGCTAAGGAATTCTTTGACTCTGTTCTACCAAGAGACAGCATCTTTATCTCTTCTCTTGAAATTTGGGCTAGATTGATGGCTTTTTTATATACACTAGGATACACTGAATGGGTAGCTAAGTGATTTCTGACATCAACTTAAGAAGGGCAATCAGCCCTTTTTTGTTAGTAGCTGAGGCATTTCCTTTGGATCCTGGGCTATCACTGGAGAGGTTCAAAAATCTTAAAACTGCCATGCTGGGGTGAAGCCCAGGTCCCACAGAAAGAGCATGGGTGGGTATTTTGGTTCAAATGTTGGCTGAACAAAACTTTGGAAGACAAGGAGCTGAACAAGACACAGAAGACCAGGAGATTACAGATGATTCCAGCCCTAAGCTTCAGGCATTCAAGTATTCTGAGCATACAAAATTAAGTCATGAAACCCAAATAGAATTTGTCTGCTGGGTGTGAACTAAATGGTTGTGAAGAAATGAAGAGAGGTCCTCCTCCACAAAGCCCTATGGAGGCTGTGGTAGCAGATTCTGACAAAGAGATTCTTCAGGATTCAATCCCTCTGTGACTGTGCTCAGACCATAGTCAGTTGTGTCACTCTGGTCAAAATTTTAATTTCAAGGAAAGTAACCAGTCAACTCAGAACAAGTCACACACCCATCCCCTTGCCCAGCAGAAGTAGGCATAACAATTTGTGGCACTGCGAAGACTGTTATATGGTGGGGAAGGGGTTGGTGCCCAAGTGTCCATGCCCCTGAGAGATAACTGACATGGGATAGGTTGCTAGTGGCTGTTGAGAGCCCACTGGGGTTTAAAATCTTTCCTGCTTCATTGGATGCATTTGTGCATCCAATGAAGTCTTGGGTACTGCAAATCAATGGGTGAGTTCCCTCAGTGACCCGTAGTAAAAGTCATGGAGTGTGTCTAAAACTAACTTCATGTATTAGTTTAGTGCTCACCCAAACTGCTGCCTTAAATCTGGTTAGTGTAACTGTAAGAGAATGCCAGAGACTGCATAACTTATAAAGAACTGAAATACATCTCATAGTTCTTTTCAATGGCTAAAGAGCAAGGGACTTTTGCTGCACCATTGTATGACGGGAAGCTGGAGTGTTAGGAGAGGGTGAGAAGGGGGAGCAGGAGCCAGAACCCACAGCCTCAGCTGCTGTACAAGTGGCATCAGTTCATTCCCAAGGGTGGAGCCCCCATGAGCCAAAACTATCCTGTCTGCTGTCTCCCCCTTCTTCACAGGGCTGCTTGCGGGACGAGAGGCTTCCTTCCTCCCCACAGTCAGTACCTGAGAAGGCTGTGGGAAGGCTGCTCCTCTCCTCATGGTGAGCTGTCTGCTCTGTGCTTTGTGTTCTAGAACCTCCTCCTCTGGATCGGCCCGTGGTCAGTTTCACCTCTGAGCCCCGTGTGTGCCCCCTCACACTCCTCCTTTATGTTGCTCCACTGCTTCTCCTCCTCTCCACTGCTTCTCTCCTTCTCTGGAGAAGACATCCTTCGTAGATCATGTTCTCAAGAAACTCCGCATGTCAGGCAATGTGAAACACTTGGTCTAGGTCAACACTTCCCAAGCATTCATGTGCATCACAACTCCAGAGCCCACAAAACCCAAGTCTCTGGGCTCCCATCTCGGCTTTTCTCAATTGCCTAAATTATCAGGCAATGCTGATGAAGCTGGTCTCGGAGCCAGACTCAATCATTGTTTTTGCAACTGCTAAGGT
The DNA here is from genome assembly GCA_004027295.1 of Dolichotis patagonum. Taxonomy (NCBI): domain Eukaryota; kingdom Metazoa; phylum Chordata; class Mammalia; order Rodentia; family Caviidae; genus Dolichotis; species Dolichotis patagonum. The sequence goes on along the minus strand of PVJX010015816.1, from coordinate 29,434 downwards.
CTGAATCCAACTGCTTGGATGACTCTCTTGTGCTCTACCTGTATGCCTCACCCAAGTAACTTTGGAACAGAAACTGAAACTTGTACTTAATTCTTTTTTAAAATATGCATTTTTAAATTTATGCATTTATTTTTATTTTAAAGGGAATATAACAACAATGAAACAAAACAGGGATAATGTTACAGGCAACTGCATTAGGCAGATATATTATAGGCAGTCAGACAGGGCTGGGTGCAGGAAACCAGATACCTTACAGCTGTGGGGGAGGACAGACATCTCCCACTGTGGGCCAGATCTCAAGACAAAGGATTAAACAAATACACCTACATCCTAAGTATGGATATTCTAAATAGGTCTCTATCACCCCGAGGAAACCAGGAGTCACCCTCTCAACCCCCTACAAGAAGAGTCACTCTTCTTCAAGCATGCCTTGCTTGCTACATGACTAGCTTCCTCATTTGTCCCCAATTTAATCAATTTTACCAGCGCAATTAATCTTATTGGTTAACTATAGTTTTGCCCCACCTTATACCCACTTTGCAAGTTCCCATGTTTTCCCCACCTTGGACCTGTCCCACCTGGTGGTTTTGCTCTATAACAGTCCTTAAAAAGCCAGAGTCCATGGCAACCCACTTGGGACCCCTTCTGTCTCTCTCTCAGACAGAGCTTTCTTTACCTCAAGTAAATATATTGTGCTTTTAATCCCCATTGTTCCTACAATTCATTCTTTGATTTTAGAGAACACAAACTTGTGCCAGACATATAATAGGTTGAGTTTTGTTCCCCTATATCAATAAGACAGCAGGGAATCTGCAGTAGTTACTATACTGCATTTTGTTGTCCTCTAAATAGTTGCTCAAACTAGGGGCATTAGGCTGGCTCGCAGGTGGGGGCTAAGCTGTCTTCCTAGTTCTCCTTGGTTATACTTAATTCTGTAGTGAGGAACAAACTGTAAAAAATGTAAAAGGCAAAATAAAGAAAAATGATAATTAAATTTGTGGGGATGGGACGGGGCCTTGAGGACAGAGAGAGATGGAAAGTAACTTGGTTACTTTTCTCTCATTGCTGAGACAAAATCCCAATGCCCCAAATTAGGGGGTAAAAGGTTTATTTAGGTCACAGTTTGTGGAGGTTTCAGTCCATAATCAGCTGGCTCCAAGGCAGGGTGGTGTGGCACAGGGGCAACAGTTCATGGCAGTGGAAGACAGCAAAAGCAACAAGAGCAAAAAGGGAGGAACGTGGAGAGAAGACTCTTTCTGTCTCTTCTGTTGTATCATCACACCCACCTAGGGTGAGTGTATCACCCACACCTATAAACCCAGCATTGTACCATGCATCAGTCACAAACTCTAGAGGACTGCTCTCATGACCACATGAGGCTTTGGGAGAACATATAGACACAAACCATAACAAAAGGGAAAGTAGAGGAGCGGAAGGGGGAGTGAAAAGGATCGAAGTGCAGTGTGTATATGAACCAATACTCTACAATGAGCATATGCATTATGTATCACAAGCATATGCTAATAAAAAATTAAAAAATGAACAAAAATAAAAATGCCACACAGAAAACATTGTCTTCTCCCTTACATAGTATCTCTATTGTAGTATAGTTTACTTAGCCAGTGTGGCTCTGGGGGAAAAGGCGACAAGGACAGGCATTTTGGTCTACATTTTATAGCTGAATTGAGCACTACAGATTAGATAATTTATAAAGAAGAGAAGTTTATTTAATGCAAACTTTGAGAGGCTAAGAACCCTAAAAGCGTGTTACCCATATCTACTGAGGGCCTGGATTCGGCATCCTGATGGGCAGAGGGCATCAGATGCCAGATGAGCAAGCACACTCGCTTAGGCGTAGGTCATGAAGTCACTAGTCCCACCTCGGGGCACCACCTTTGTGAGTTTCACCTGAAATGGTCCTCACCATACCATTAATATATGAACTTGGGAATTAAGCTTCCAACACATGAACCTTTTTTTAAAAATAACACATGAACTTCTGAAGGACACGTTTAAAACCATAGCAATAGAAAAGTTTTGATAGGGTTGCAAAAAAAAAAAAAAAGAGAACATCAACAATGTCCAATCTTAACAGCTTTCAACTTATGGGCCAGGGATTTAGCTCAGTGGCATAAGCACTTGCCTAGCAAATGCAAGGTCATGAGTTCAATTCCTGGTACCAGAAAAAGAAAAAAAAAATACAAAACAGCTTTCAACTTAATCACAGAAACAAAAATTTCCAAGGGATTCCAACATACAGAAGCAAGCAGAAAGGGTCTGAAGAATGACAGTGATCTTTTGTGCCCTGGCCCCCACACTGGCTCTCTGGCCGATCCACATCCACGGAGTTGCAGGATCTATAGCTGTTTCTCAGTTTGATCCACGCTTGGCCTGAGGCTGTTTCCATATGGCACATTTATTTTGAAGAAACAGACCAACCATATGATTTTACTAGGAAACCAGAGACCCCCCCTATTGCATTTCAAGATCTGCAGTTCTGCTGCTGGGAAAACACACAATATGAAAGAAAACAGGATTTGGCTCCAATGTTTATACCGATGATGCTTAGTGAAACCCATGTTGGAGGGACAGCAACGTCATGGGCCATGGACAAATTGTTTGATGTTTTCCCTTCTGTATATTTCATGGTCTTGGTTTTTATTCCACAGAAAGGAGAGGGCATATGAAAATGCTTAAGGAACTACACATTTCAGCCTGGGACGGCTCGGTTTTGATGGATGATGTGGGATTGCACAGCTCATTGCAAAGTAATGCTTTTAAGTTAAATCAAATCAGCTTTAAGTGAATATGTTTTACACATTTCTGCTCCAGAGTTTGGAAAGCTTTTTCCTAGAAAACAGCACTTTTGGAAAAGGTCTGACTGAGGGAGCTGCTGAAGGGAAGCAACATCTCCCTGGCTCGGACAAGAGGATGTTTACTTGCTTTATCTTTAAGTGACTGGAAGTTTAAGGCCCACAGTGCTCCTGTCTTCCTAATGAAGCGGTTAATGATGTGTGAATTATAGATACTGACAACTCCTTTAATAAAAACAACAGGACCGCATCCACAGGACAGTGTGGCTCTCAGTAATGACAGACTGTCTGCCCAGCACAGCACAGTACCTTTAAGTAAAGTGCCATTCTTGCGTGGCTGCACTGCAAATTCGTGGTGAACAGAGTTGCTGAGAGCATATGAATACACAGGACACTTCATTTCCCCCCAGCTGGAGCACAGCAGCCAGAGAGGTTTCAGAGATGCTGCTGAACCCTGAATAAGCGGGAGTTGTTCCTTCTCTTTGCATTGGCTGCTCTGCTTTCCTGTGAGTGCCCATGACAGCAAAGGACTCTGTGCTGGATGTTTTCATAGCCTAAGAGTTGCCCTCTCTCCTTGCTCTCCGCTCTCCCCAGTGGAGCACAGGAATGCTGGCTTTCCAGTTGATTTCAAAGAACCAATTGTCTCTTCTGAATCCTGGCTGATGTTTGAGATGGGATCATGTGCGGGTTTGTGCTAAGCCAGGAGAGCAGTCTGCCAGCCAGCAGTGGTCACTGACCTGGGCAGCAGATTGCATGAAAGCCAGGCTTGTGAGGAGCTGGCAAACAAACCCAAACCTAAACAAAGCCTTTTCTCCATTTAATTTGGTGGCCACTTTTAAGGAAAAGTGAATTCTCTTTCAGTCTCTCAATAGGTCATGGATTTGGATCCACAGGCTAAAGTCCAATCTCTTTATCATTATCCCTGGGATGAGAAAATCCAAATGGGCCTTGTTTGGGCAGGGGTAGTTTTCCTTTAAACAGATCAAGAAACTGTTTGTCTAACCCTCACCATTTGAGGTGACAGATAGCAAAGCAAAGCAAAGAGAATGGCATGCATTCACAAGTGAACACAAACCTTTCCATTTGTCCCCCAGAGCTCCGGGACCAGCAGAGCAACAAAATCACAGCACACTGAAAGGGCATTGACATGGAAATGAGGCCAGGAGCCCCCTGCCTGGCTGCAGAAAAGCCTGCTTGCCCTGCTGGGAAAGGCTGGGGAACAGGGAGGGGCCTAAGAGCCAGACCGGGCTGCCTCTCCAGGCTTTGTGGGTCTAGCCTGGCCCCTGAAAGGGAGCGGGCAGCTGGGACTTAGGGTGGGGAGAGGAGGTCTGAGGCAAGGCATCAAAGTTTAAGATGACCAATCATCTTAGTTTCCCTGGGCCTAAGAGATGATTCCTGGATGAGGAACTATTGGTGCTCCGACTGGTCCATGCGAGTCCGGCACCCAATAGCCTGCTCAGCTAGAAAGTCCACCAAGAGTCACTGTCCAACGTGGAACCAAAAAGGTTCACTGGGGCTGAGGGTTTAGCTCAGCGGTGTAAGCGCTTGCTTGGCAAATGTGAGGTTTTAAGTTCTATTCCCGGCACCAAAAACAAAACAAAAGTGTTCACTGATAACCTAAGGTCTTCGTATCTTTTCTGCAGTTCACTGTACAGAGCAAAATCAACTAGTTGGACATGATTTGCTTTTCAGTCTCTGTATTCCACACTGACATACAAAAGACGCATAAATAATTCAAGTTACTCTCTGTGGAGTCAAAAAGGATGGTGGATCGGTCGGAACTGTAGCTCGCTGAAAAGGAAGGTTTGTGTTAATGCTGTTTGGAGGGTTTTTTATGCTCATATCCTGTACTTTGTGTAACTACTTTGAAGATAATAATATGCAATGTGTTAACTGTTGTTATACTCCTAGTGTTTTGCTATGAAATTTGGTTTTATTTTTCCCATAAAATAATAAAAAATAAACAAGAATAGAAGAACAGCAAACACCCAGTTGATATGTGCAAAGCTACATGCTTCAAGCTTATTAAGCCGTCTAGCTCCACCACTAGTCCCTCCAAGTGGTATTTTGTTTGCTTTATGCATGATGAAGTAAAGAGCATATAGGTGATAAAGAGTTTAAAAATTCTTATAAGTTTATAAAAGTAGTGGACCTGGAGCAAAATTCTTGATTTCTCTAACCCCAAATACCACAGTATTCCACTGGATACCATACCACTCTCAAGAACTCACGGGTTGCCAGGTATGGTGTGCACTCCTGTAATTCCAGCACTTAGGAGGCTGAGGCAGGTGGATTGTTGTAAATTCAAGACCAGCCTGGGCTATAAAGTGAGCCCAAGGCCAGCCTGCACTGCATAGTGAGACCCTGTTTCAAAAAGACAAAAAAATCTAAAAAAGGAGAAGTTACAGGTCAGGCTAAGAAAGAGAAGTTGCAGAATCAGACACCAGAAAGGCTTTTTAAAAGGTTATTAATTATATTCACATAAATTTGCATAATTATGAAGTAATTAATATGTGATTGCCATGAATTCATCAATATAGCAATAAATATAAAATGGAAAGAAAAAGTTATTTCCTACTCAGCCACCCTCACTGCTGCGCTCTCTAAAGACAGCTTAAAACAATTTAAGAGATTTCCACACATATGAGTATCTTTCCATATGTTTTGTTTTGTTTTGTTTTAAACAGCTGGGCTACTCTTTATTCAGATGACACTGTTTTGACATTTTATTGTGTCACAATTTAAACTGTTTCTCTTAAAACATTGTGTGGTCAGCTTTCCAAGGACACTGTGTTAGATTTCTGTTGCTATAGCAAGACACAGAAGACAATAGCATCATAAGGAGGAAGGGTTTATATTGATTCATCTTTTTGGAAGTTTCAGATCACCATTTGGCTTGTGGGGAGGCAGTGAGTGCACCTTGGTGGAGTTTGCAGCAAAGGGAGCCGCTCACCTCGGGAGGAGGTGAGCCCTATAACCCCCTTCAAGGATATACCCCAAATGACCTAAAACCTGTGAGCCTTACTTCTTAAATTTCCATCACCTCTCACCAGCACCGAATCTTTAACATGCAGGCTTTCTAGGACAATCATGATAGCAGACATTAAGATGTGTTCCCTTATAAAACAGTAATTTCCCAACTATTCTTGTACATTTATGATTATATCCTTTTGCAGATATATTTGAAGGACAAATGTCTATGAGAGGAGTATATAACAAAAACTGTGATGTGGGCATGGTGATACACACTTATAATTCAGCTTAATTGGGAGGCCAAGGCAGGAGAATCACAAGTTTGTGTGACAGATAGCTGAGCTAGTTAGAAATATTATAGGCAGTCAGACAGGGCTGGGCCCTCAAGGAAGCCGGCACAGAGGACCAGATGTCTGGTGACCTTGGAGGAGACACACACCTCCAGTTGTGGGTCAGATCTCAAGACAGAAGGCAAACAAATGCAACCATACCCTAAGTATAAACACTGTGGATTAGGTTTGGATCACCTTGAGAAGCCAGGAGCCACCATCGCAACCCCCTACAGGAAGAGTCACTGATCCATAAAGAATGTTTGCTTGCTATATGACTTGCTTTTCCATTGGTCCCTGATTTGGTCAATTTTACCTGAACAATTAAACTTATTGGTTGACCATAGCTCTATCCCATCTCATGCCCATCTATCCCAGGGTTCCCAATTTTCCCCACTTTAGCACTGTCTCACCTCATTGTTTTACTCTATAAAAATCCCAAGAAAATACAGTCTTTGGCAACCCAGTCAAGACCCCTTCTGCCTCTCTCTCTCAGACAGAAGCTTTCTTTCTCTCAATAAATATTTCTGCTCTTAACCTCTGTTGTTCCTAAAACTCATTCTTTGATTTTAGAGAACACGAACTCATTCCACACATATAGTAGGTTGGGAGTTTCATTCCCCTATATCATCTGAGACCAGCTCTCAGTGTCCAGGAAGACACACAGACACACACACACACACACACACACACACACACACACACACTGGTGGATATTGCTTTAAAAAGCTGTTCAAAATTGTTCTAATGTGGATACAAATCAACAAAGTTTCAGAGTCCTGCGGTTTTTCTGCCCTAGAAAAGTGTTACAAACATTCTAATATTGACTCATCTAGTAGCTAAAAAAATTTCATTGTTGCTTTAATTTTCCTTACTTATGCCTGCACTTTGGTGTCTTTATGTTTATGTTGCATCCATATTACATTCCAATAGATGTATGCTTAAGCCAAGTACTATGATAGGTATGAGGACTGAAAAATGAAACGATTAAGACATCTATCATCAAGAACTCAAGGTCTGTGAAACATACAAACAAAAACTGCAGTGAAATATGACGGGTGCTATGGAGGAAGTTCATATAAATACTCTAAGAAACCAAGGAACCACGCGAGCAGTTTGCTTAGGATGGGCCAAAGTGAAATGTAAAAGACTTTAGAGAAGCTGACGCTTGGATGTAGAAACAAAAACAGTTTTGGAGATAGCAAGACTGGAAACTTGACTCTGCTGCTTCTTAATACCATCTTGGGCAATTTATTTGATCTTCCTGAGCTGTAGTTTGTTCACAGATAAAGTGGGGATTATTATGGTTAGGAGGATTGTATGTGAGAATGTTGATACGTAAGAAGTAATTGTTTCATGCGAATTTTGTCATTAAGGAAACATGCTTTGGTTCAATAACCACCTCTCCTTGTCTTTGAGTGAGAGATTTCCAAATCTCCAATTACAAATATTCAATTACAAATTGGTGATAGTAGGGACTTTTTGACTCCTTGGTTGGTGAGTCCCTAAATGACATAACTACTGTTATTGCTATATAGTGGTGCTGATATATATCTCCACAGTAAAGGATAATAGTTTATGAAAGAAACTAGTTTCAAACTTGCTGACTGAGATCCAGGAATTTAGCTCAGTGGCTCAAGCACTTGCCTGGTAAATGCAAGGTCGTGAGTTCAAGCCTTAGTATAAAAACAAAACAAAACAAAAAAACCAAAAACAAACAAAAAACTAAGTTGCTGAATGAGGAATATTTTAATGTCAACTGAAGATAAGATGAGACCTAGTCTCAAGGTGAAATTTGGAAAAAATGCATTTGGAACTGTGAATGTCTAGCTTGTGAGAAGCTAGAACATCTCCAGTACCCGCAGTGGCTTGATAGTCCGTTATGGCTGTATCTATATGTCCTCTCACACCTCACACAGTCATAGGTGGGGCTTTTTCAGAGGTGACGGGATCTAGAGTGTGTGATGTTGGAATTGACTCACGGTGCATTGCTAGGATCAAGGGTCCTAGAATTAAGGGTATGAGTACTACGCACCCTAAGTAGCCTGGATAAGATACAAGAGATAGACGTGTGGCCACCCCTTGTTGCTTTACTATCTTCTGCCTACATGACCTGTTTTTTCTCTGTGATACCCCTCTGCGATCCACCCTGCTTTGGAGCCAACTAATTATGGACTGAAACTTCTACAAACTCTGAGATAAATAAAACTTTCCTCCTTTAACTTTGGGTGTTGAGTACTTTGTTTCAGCAATGAGAGATAAACAACTAAAACAGTATTCTTCAAAGACAGAACTATGTGGGAGTTCTTGTAGCAAGTTACCTTTTAGACAGGATGAAAGCAATATTTCAAATGCCTCTCTTCTTAGTTTCCACTTAGTTTAAACTGCTTACTGAGATAACAGTCACCCTTTTGTGGAGAAATCCCTGGAAGATATTGGTGTCTAAGAACTTTGTTTTCAAAACTTTGGAAGACAGCAAGTTTAATTTTTGCTTACAAAAACAGTTGTTTATTTTGTTTCCCTTATGAGGGCATGAATGGATTTAATCATTTGAATGGATCCCAGCCGGTTTGGGTATTTATGAAAGTCTACTTGGTCATTGGCTCATGTGAGCTTGTTTGCCAATGGAAAGTTTCACGACAGTTGCCAAAGCTACCTGTGAATAAGAAAAGCCTGTGTCAAGGAGAGTTCATTTATTTCCCACCATTGCACGTCACAGACTGGAAGGCCCATGTTACACTGACCACTTGGTGCCCAAATGTAGCCATTTTTTGGTTTGGTGTTGCCAAGTTCCTTTCATAATGTTACAGGAGAGATTATAAACATCAAGGAATGCAAGTGTTTTCTGAGAATTCAGTCCTCCAAAGCCATCAACCTAGACTTCTGAGTGGGTTGAAAATAACTTCTCCGATGCCTGTTGTCTTTCCACTAAGACCACAGCGTTTAGAAGCCTGACGTCATGAAAGACTCGGGTGACTTTCTTCTTTCTCCATGACATTTTTTCATGGTACAGCACACATACGGCAATCTACAAAATCTTGAGTATACATTGTTAAATTAGTGCATATCTCTATTTGATTTGAAATCGATCGTGAATGCAAAAATGTAAAACACAAGCTTTGTGTATGTTGTTATTTTTAATTTTGTTGGTCTTTTGAGATAGGGTCTTGCTATGTCGTTGTTACTGACCTTTAACGTGCTGCGAAGCCCAGATTGACCTTGACCTCCTGATCCTCTTGCCTCAGATTCCTGAGTGCTGGGATTACAGGTGTTGAGTATAGCACTGTTTAGAACAGAAAAAACTGTGCACCCAATCAGTCTGAAACGTCTCTGAAAATTTCTGCTGTGTGTGTTTGAGGTGTTCTTAGGTCGCACTTATTGGAAGCTACAGAAATTGTGACTCTGTGTTTGAAGCAATCAATAAATCAAATGTAACATCAAAGGTAATTTTAGAGTATTCTCTGGGAAACTTGGCTCATTCAGCAGCTCCTCTATCACTTAAAATACAGCTCTTTGTCTCTGGGGTTGATGAGTCGCTATGAAAGCAATTCCGGAGCAAACTGTCAGATAAAGCAAACTCAATTCGTGTCCTATAATGACAAAGTCGTGCCCCACGCAGAAGGGCTTTTAGATTGGCTTTGAGTAAACTCAGATGAAGAAAAGCTTGTATCAAAAAGACAGAGAAAGAGAGAGAAAAGTCCCCCTCACCTGAGATATACAGGGATCAAAAGGAGTCCAGCTCTGGTGAGGACACTGGCAAATCGCTTCTGTTTGTATAATGACTTCTTTACATTATTGAATACAATGGGAACTTTAAGGGCAACTGCAATAACAGTTACTCATGAAAAATTAACAAAGAATTTATGGAAATGCAGGAAAAGTCCCAAAGCAATTAGCTTAGATTTCTCTGGAGCCTGAGAAAAGCCTGGATAATTGCATGCAGAAGCTGCATAAAGTGGCTGTTTCCATTATTGCAGGAACAGAAAGGCCATTTTCATCACAATAGGATATAACGATGTTAGCACTAACAGGGAGATACGGTTAAAAGGCTGTAACACGGTTTACCAAATGGTTTGATTTATGTATCTTTGGTGATATACTGTTCAGGGGACTGGAAAAGTTACCCTTGAAATTTCCAAAAGCTCCTATATGATTGGAACATATATTACAGTTTCTGAAAACTAATTGTATATTACCACTAGGATGCACAAGAATGAATTTAATTTGTCTCAGAATTGAAAGCTGAATTGTACTACAAGCTGGCACATGAATATCCATTCGAACTCATCTCTCTTGTAAATTGGTTATTATGTATGTTTAGGGCTGGGGGTTTCTCCCTAAATGTCTTAGAAACTCTGAGGTGCTGGCACACTAAGGTGACAGAGGGAACACTCTGAAAACCTGAAGAGTCCTTACTAAGCCTAGAAAGAGGTTATACATCATTATTTAAATGTCACTATTTTCAGCAAAATGTAAAAAAACCAAAAATTATCTTTCTGATGTTCATTCATAAGCATTGGCAGTTTAATGACTTTTCAAGTCCCAGAGAGTCAGCATCTCCTTTGCCTGTGTGTAAGGAAATGGGGAGAGGCTTGATGCAGGGAGCCTTTACCAACTCCCTGTGTCCTTGGCAATGTCACTCCCGCGGATCTGGGTATCCTTTTCCATCTCTAAAAAGCTGTAGTGACGGCTGTGCCTGGGATTTGAATGACTCTTCAAACCATTAAATAGATTCTTGCTCTGAAGCCCACAGAATATTAATAATTTTCATTAGCTGCAGTGTCAGAAGGATCATACATTCTCAGTCTTATTTGGTAAACACTCTTTAAGGAAGGAAGGAAGGAAAGAAGGAAGGAAGGAAGGAAGGAAGGAAGGAAGGAAGAAGAAAGAAAGAAAGAAAGAAAGAAAGAAAGAAAGAAAGAAAGAAGAAAAGGAAAGGAAAAGAAAAAGAAAAGAAAAAGAAAAAGAAAAAAGAAAACAAAAGAAAAAAGAAAATTATTTAAGTGCTTCCAACAAAAACCTCATCAGAGGTCCTGTTCTGAATGGAAACCGCTGCCTGGGGACAAATGTCAACACAGTTCAAGCTTTGTTAAAAGGACTGAAAAGACCTGCCAGCCTGCACATGGGCGCGCTTATGGCCAGCATTAAGAAAATCAATCTAAAATAACAACAACACATTCACATCCCAACCTGGCCAATACACTTCCAGCAGATGTGACAATCATATTTTGACAGTTCAGATAGCTGATAAGGGATGGCAAAAGAAGTTCCCATTTGATGTGAGACCCAAGTTTACACAATTACAGCTCTGTTTGTCTGGGCTACATTAAGGATGCAAAAAACAGAGAACAAACAGGGGCCAGTGTCTTGACATAATCCACGCAAAACAAGCCCTGGCAGTATTACTCCGATTTGCTTCTAATTTTGTTTGTTCGTTTGCTTTGTTCTAATACTAGGGACTCCTAATTTTATAGTAATTCAAAGAAAAAAATGCAGATCTCTGCAGTCCTTCATTTGCAGCTGGCCGTCTCTCCCTGGCCTCTTTGTCCTTGCCAGCACACTTCTTTTGGGTGTATTGTTCACCTGGATAAAGAAAGAATGGAAGGAAGAATGAACTGAAAGCTTGCTGTAAATGGAGCTGGCATTTCATTCAAGCATTCTGAGCTGCTTTGACATTCAACACCCTTGTACCTGAGACTCCTGGACATCCTGCACTCCAGCAGGTCAAATAAAGCTGTTCCTTGTGGGATAGTTTAAAACTACTTGTAACATGTTTTGATTTACAGATTATCAATTCAGCCGAGCAATAGAGAGACATATTTGGCGGTTGCATAAACAAACACATTCAACTGTGGTGTGGATTAACCTAAAGTGACACATTTATTTAAAAATCTGCCTACTACTTGTCCTCATTGATTAAATGCCCTTAAGAAAGTACGACTGATGAAATGAAAGCCATTAAGATGCAGCACACCTCCTCCACTTCTTCTGATGGTTGACACATTCCCTAGAGTGGGAGATTGGACGGCTGATAAGCTAACACTGAATTATAAGCACTTTGTGGAATGTCACTGGCAAATGAAAGATCTACTGTTCTGCTTGCAAAGCAACTGTATGCCTTCACAGCATGAAAATGGACACGATGCAGAATTATTCCATCCTCTGTGCCTGGAATACAGACGAGGGTGTACAATGTGTGTGCATTTCCACATGGAGACCAGCTCAGCGCCAGCACGGCCTGTTCCAGCCTGCGGTATCATCGATTAGGGAGACAGAAAGGCCTGCCAAGGACTTTGTCAATGTTGTCAGGACTCCAACAAGCGTCTGGTGATTTTGCTGTTAGGTGCTGTTACTTGGGCTAGCACAGTCTTGGGGGGAGGGCAGGAATGTGTTGGTGGTGATGCTGGGGTGTGGAAAGGTTAAATGGAAAGTTCTTTTCTTCTTGGAATCAGGGGAGTAAACCATATTGAAGGTGTAGTGGGAAAGGGGCCAAGTTTGGTGTTTAAGCTATGTGTTTCCTTACTAGCCTTCAGGCTTGGAAAGAATCAAGTTTGCTGAATCTCTGGTTTTTTCAGCCGAAAAATAGGGCTAACCATGCTTGGCTGTTTGATTGGATTGTGGCAAGGATGGTGTGGACATTAGACCAGAATGAGCTTTGTGAACTGTCTAGCATCATACAGGGGTCGGGAGTCACCTCTGGCTGCCATGACCAAGAGCACTGGGTGGTACAACCTCACCAGGTAGACATTGCCCCGCTCCACGGGGAGTGGGTCTCCTGCCTGGCCCTTCTGTATTGTTTCAGGCCGAATCAGGGTGAATCCACTTTGCAGACTACGCTAAGTCCAAACAGAAATATCTAAAAAATCTGGATCATAGTTTAGACCTCAGTCTAAATGATTTGGTGTATGCTTCCGATCGGCAATCAATCACATAGTCGAAAATGAAAATAGTGAAGGGAATCCTGAAGTGCCAGGAAATACGAGTAAACTTTGGAACACTGATAAAACTGGAGACCAGACTTGATGAGTTCATACTACTTTTTCTGAGCAACTAAACATTCTTGTTAAAGTCTTCAGGGGGAAGTCGCTTTTAGGTCTGTTCACATCAACATTGATTTTGCTTCAGATCTTTCTGTCCAGTCACACCCACTGGGGGAACATTACCTCTTCCAAATGCTGCTTGGTGTCACTGTGTTATGGTTAATATCCAATGTCCAATGTCTGTGGAAGGCAGTTGGATTACGTGCATTATAGCTGAGTTGCTGGTAAAGGAAAGGTCTGAGTGGAAGAGGTGAGTCACCATAGACCTGACCCAGGAGGGTTTGATCTGCTTTCTGGTCCCTCCTTTGACTTTCTCTGCTTCCCAGACACCATAAGGCATGCAGGTTTTCTTATGCCCAGGCCTTTCTACCATGCTGATCTGCCTTGGAGCCAGCTCATTATGGGCTAAAACCTCTACAAACTGTGAGTGAAAATAAATGTTTCTTCCTTTAAAGCGTAGGTGTTGGGTATTGTGTCCCAGGGACGAAGGCAGTAAATATGGCGAGCTATTTGTGCCAAAACATCTGCGGGTTGGACCAGAATTCGTTCTGAAGAGACCCATGCCCATCTCCACCTAGCCCTCAATGGGATTTCCCTCTGAGGCTGATTCTGAGAGGACTGTGTTACCCTCAAATCTGAAAACCTACAGTAAGTGGTGTGGGCCATTCTACTCATGTGGTCATGATAAGATGGACTTGATTCTGGTTTTGATTTAGCCGACTGCTAGCTGGGCTTATCTCTTAAGATCTGTGATAATAATAATAATTGTGTTAATAGTAATAATGGTGATGATCATTAGTAATTACTGGATATTCCCTCCTATGCCATTCATTTTTACAATGATTAATATGTTTTGGCTTACCTAATTCTTCTAAGAACCTGACATAATCGACTCTAGTATCCTTTCTGCAGTTCAAGTAGTAGATTTGAAAACAAAGGATCATATCTATCATTAAGTGACTCTAGATTCAGAGCTACATACACCTAGCTTAACATACCGGGCTGTGGAGAATGTTAGATGTTATCATACCTGTGAAAACACTTTTTAAAAAAATATTCATTGAAAAATTGAAAGTATAATATTTTAAGGACAATTTGAAAAGCACATAAAGAAGTAAAAACTACTGTTCTCCTATGTACAGCAAACAGTCCAAGTCCCTCCCTCCACCTCTCCTTCCACCTTCTGAGGATGTTATAGTGGTCTGGCACATGTGTCTGTACTTGTTTCTTGGAGAAAGTTCTTGAAAGTAGAAAACTCCAAGATACAAGTAGGAGTCCAGTTTCCTTGCCATGGTGGCATGAAGAGCAGCTTGACGCTGACTGCTAGGGTTGTTTGTTCTAGAATGCTCCGGCCCATGCAGGCTTTGGGGTTTGGTTGCAAGACCAACCCTGTATAGCCCTGTGGGGCCCCCACTGGCCCAGGGGGTGGAAACAAGCATGAAGCATGTCTAGGCCTTTGGCTTTCGATCATGTCCCTTGGCCTTTTTTCCACCTTTTCTTTTCTTTCTCTGCTTTCATTCTTTCCTTTCGTGGTTTGTGTCCTCTTTTTCCCTGTACTATCCTTCCTCTGGATTTCAGTGGCAAGAAATCCACAGTGGTAGTGACTTGTGGGGAGAGGGAGAGAATGGCATGAAGGCTAGGCAGGAAAAAAGTCTGTCTTCCTTGCAATTGTTAGGTTGCCGGGACTCCTTTACTATGACTTAGCTAAGAGCTTGGGAGCAGATGTTCTGTGATTCTGAAGGGAATAAACCAGGTATGTGCAGGAGCCAGGAGCCAGGACTCACACTGGAATCCCGGGAGTAGCTGAGAGTTTGGATGGTTTGGGTTTGGATGTTTCTCCCAAAGCTGCATGCAGTCCTGGAGGCAGCCGAATCTAACGTTTGTGATTGGTTCACTGTCTGGTGCTGGGATTGGTGGTGCGAGTGCAGATCTGCGCAGGGGCGGGTAGTCGGTACACAGTATAGGAGAGGAAAAGAGGCTTGCTCATCCCACCTTTTGCTCTGGCTGCTTTGCTGTCTTCAGTGCTTTGCAGTGTTGCCCCTGTGCCACACCATCCTGCCTTGGAGCCAGCTGATGATGGCCTGAAACCTCCACACACTGTAGGCTACACAAACCTTTCCTTCTGGGCTGGGGATTTAGCTCAGCGGGATAAATGCCTGCCTTGGAAGCATGTGGTCGTGAGTTCAATGCCTGGTACCGATAAAAAGAAAAAAAACAAAACTTTCCTTCTTTCATTTTGGGTGTAGGGTATTTTCTCTTGGCAATAAAAGAAAAATAACCAAGACAGTGGGAGAATGAGCTCGTATTTATTCTCCCTGGATGTTCGGTAGATGCCACTGCCTGATCTCAGGTCCCAGGCCTGGAGCTTGCTGTGAGATTTAGCTGTAGCTGAAAAATCCTGAGTGATAGTCGAACAAGTAGCAGCAAGACTGATTTTCAAAGGAGTATTTAGGTGGATCCTCTTTATCAGATAGAGGGTAATGCACGATGTATTTCTGTGGTTAGAGCCATTTTACCCTGAGGATTTGAAAGCTCTTCAGTACAATTCAGAGCAGCCTGCTGGGCTTGCCTAGATGCCTGATTAACTCTTCTCCAGTCACCCTCTGGCCACATGGAGAACGCAGTTTCTCTTTCAGGATCAGAGTTTAACTCAATCGATTGTGTGGGAAGAAAACTTCAGAAGCAGTAAATGATAGCTGATGTACACATCCAGCCCTTTTCACTTATTTTTTACATTCCACTGACTTTGTAGGCATAGTCTAGGTTCTAGAAGTCTTACCAGCCATGCTCATTTCTTTTACAAAGCCCATCCTTTACAGGGAAGTGCAATCAGAAGTTAGGGCGGATATGTCCATCTCCAGGTCATTCCCGTACCTGACTAAAGTTAGTTTCAAGCCGAATCTGGGGTAGTCCATATCATCAGGTGTAGCTCTCCTTGCCTATGTTTTACATACGCAAAACAAAACAAGCAGAAATAAGTCTGTGTAATAATAATAAAGTAGAAATTCTATTGAGAGGTGTCAGCCACTCCTGGGATCAGAAGCAAAAAGGTTTGCGTGGTTTATCAGTGTCAGAAGCCAGAGATCCAATGACAGCTGAATACGCACAGTGGGTGTGTTTTATTATTTACAACACACACTTCATTTTTGAACTTTCTTTGACTGCTCTGTCATTCTTCTGGCGAGTCTCCTGTTCTGCTCACCTCCCTCACCCTCCCTCCCTCATTTAAAACACCGAGAATTGCTGCAGTCAGACAGGCGGGTGGACATGATGGAGGGTATCTGCTTTCTGTGCACTTTCATTTTATTTTATTTTATTTTATTTTATTTTATTTTATTTTATTTTATTTTATTTTATTTTAGAGACAGTGTCTTGCTATGCACTTCAGGCTGACCTCGAACTCCCAGCACTCTTCCCACTTCAGCCTCCTGAGTGCTGGGATTCTGGGCGTGCGCCACCACACCTGGCTCTGTGCACCTCTCTTTAAAAAAGCCAAATCCAGGTGTCTCTCTTGAGTACCACAGAAGCATAATGAGTAGTAAACAGGATAATGGAGGCTGATTTTGCATTAGTGTGTCTAAAACACAGCTTGTACCTGCTGAGTGGACTTTAAAAAAAATTAGACTGATTTCACACATATCCATTGCTCTGTGCCAAGAATTGTGCTGGACATTGGAGACATAGATGTGAACAAGTTAGGTAGGGTCCCTGTCCTTATGGAGCTCAGACCTTTGCTAGGGAAGACAGACAATAAGCAAGATAGTTCTAGATTACAGCTTATGGTACCAACCACGAAGAACCGGAGCACAGCGTGGCAGAGAGCACAGGTAGGCGGAAAAGCTGCTCCCAGTGGTGCTCTGCGCAGGGAAGGGGCAACTCGCAGTCTTACCTATCACTGTCAATCTCTGCTATCTGCTCTCCAGCAGCCTATTCTATTGACAACGAGGTAGTGTGCGTGAAGCTCCTGTGGAGAGATTCTGTGGGAGATGCATTAATCTGCTAGAGCTGCCATTAAAAGGGAACCGTGGTCTGAGTGGCTTGAACAACAGACATGTATTTTTTCACAGTTTTGGAGGCTGGAGAGTCTGATGTCAGGGGCAGCAGAGCTGGTTTCTGGAGAAAACTCTCTCCTTGGCTTGTAGGTAGCCTTCTTGTTCTGTGTCTTTACAGTTTCCTTTTGTGTCTACACATGTTCCTTTTAAGGCCATTGGTCACTCTGGACTAGTGGCCAATATGACTACCTTCGTGAGTTCATGTTGACGTAATGACATCTTTAGAGATCTTCCCTTAAATATTTAATGTTCTGAAGTTCTGGGGCTTAGGACCCGTCTGTTGTAGTCAGGGTTTAAAAGGGAAGAGATGTAATACAGGACACATAATTTACAGGATTATTTTATAATGTTTACCCAAAAAGTTAAATGCAGAAGAGTTCAAAGAATCTGTTCACACACTAGAGACATGAAGAATCCAGCTGAGGTTCTGGATCCCACAGCAATGTCCTGCACCAGTCCAGCAGGAGGCCTAGAGCCCACGGCAATGTCTTACGCAAGTCTGTATCAAGGATCTGTGCTGGGAAGGCCCAAAGGTCACTGGTGGAAGCTAGAAAGTCTGTGCCAGTGGGGCGAAGGACCTGCGCCCACAGGCTGAGGGATCTGCAGTAGAGGAAGGAAGCGACCTCAAGGTAAGGACCAGAGCGCCCCCTGAAACAACCACAGCCACCCTCAGGGACAAGGACCTCAGAGATGAGAACAGCTGAGTTCCTATGAGGAAGGTGGGCACAGCTTCCTACAGGAGGAGCACACCATCTTCCGCTCTGACTGCAGCCCCGACTGTTGGCACAGAGCAGCACTGAGGGGGTGAGAGAAGCAGCACTTCGCACGTTTGCCGTGGTGGCTAGCGACTCAGCCTGTAAGGAGAGAGCGAATATCTCACTGTACGTGTTTGTACAATATGAGAAACGGCTTATCCTCCTGGCGCCTCGTGGTGTGCCGTAACACGTGCCTAAGGGAAACGCCCATCAGATGGCAGACTCAGGGGGGTAGCAGTCAGATGGGTGCCACTGGGTGTGCCCTGCCCTGTCTGCATCTTCTGGCACTCTTACACTGAGCTGGAGGTTCTTTTAATAAAGTTTTCCATCTGTTATCTCCAGTTTGGGAGATGGGCCTATCAATTTTGAAAATATATGGGGAAAATACCCTCTCTAACTGAATATGTATTTTGTAAAAATCATCAAAGTTAAACCATTAGAAAAAGAACACCTAGTTTAAAAATTCTGTTGATATATTCAGATTTTGCAGCATGGAAGAAAATCAATTTATTGAAATCTATGTGCTCAGCACTCTGCTGAGGGGAATCTAGAGGCACCATAATTGATTTATGCTTCCTTTCACTCAACAAATATTTATTGAGTCCTTACTGCGAGCTTCATTTAGCATGTCCGTTTTTGAAAACCTGGCTGAAGATAATTCAAGCATGAACTGAATTTATCCGGTGTGTTCACGTGCCGCCTGTCCTGCAGTCCTTCTGGGCGCCGCTGCGCTGCGGCTGCAGTGGGGACAGGACGGAGAAGATGCGGCTGCCACGTGTCTCACAGGCCTCCTGCGGGAAGATGACTCCTCCCAGACGAGGCGCGCAAGGCACAGACCCACAAAGAGCGAAGGTGACGGTGACGGTGAAGCTGCAGGCGGGGTCAGAA
Source organism: Dolichotis patagonum (assembly GCA_004027295.1). Classification (NCBI taxonomy): domain Eukaryota; kingdom Metazoa; phylum Chordata; class Mammalia; order Rodentia; family Caviidae; genus Dolichotis; species Dolichotis patagonum. The sequence continues at coordinate 10,584 of PVJX010015816.1, read as the reverse complement.
CCTCTGAGACCAGATGTAGCCGGAGGAGGGGTCTCTGCAGGCGACCACCAGCTCGTGTGCAGTTGCTGAGCAGAACCTGTTTCTCTCAGTGGTCCCGACTAGTTGCGTATCACATCAGAGGGAAGAGGGGGCCTTTGCTTTACACGTGCGCTCGCATACGTATCCAGACTGATCCAGCCACGGTGCCTTGCTCAGGTGTCTTCCATTGTCCTCATAGCTCACTCGCACAGCCTCAGCCCTTGTGGAATGTGCCCATCTCGGAGTACCGGAAATCAAGCCCATGCTCAGTCAATATTTGTTGAAGGAGTGAATTGATCAAATTGCAGTTATCCAGAGAGGTTTTTCTTGCGTAAGTTCCATGTGAAGCTGTAGTAAATCAGACTGAAAACTGGTCACTAGATATCTGGTTCTTAGTGACAGAATCTAGGCAGGGTTCTATTATATTTGAATGCACACATGCCAAACCTTATCCGCTGGCTCATGCATTGCCTAAATGCAGGTTTGGTAAGCACGTATGAGGATGAGAGAGTGGAGAGAGAGAGAGAGAGAGAGAGAGAGAGAGAGAGAGAGAGAGAGAGGC
>PVJX010015815.1:0-41711 GCA_004027295.1 Dolichotis patagonum | reverse complement strand
AAGAAGAAGAAGAAGAAGAAGAAGAAGAAGAAGAAGAAGAAGAAGAAGAAGAAGAAGAAGAAGAAGGAAGTGAAATATCTGATGTCCTCTTGAGTGAGACAGCACAATATCAGATGTCCTTGCTTTAGGAGTTTTTAGTATTGTGTCTCCTTCTAGGTCTCTGGTAGGGCAGGCCAGCTTTCAGACTTCAGCTAAGAGGGACTAAAGCCAGAATCCAGGGTCTACTCAAGACATGTTTAGGAACTGTAATGGTTGATGCATTGTGTCAACTTTAGTACTTTAGAAGTACTCAATAAGTACTTTTTTAAACTAAATTATTCACCAAGGAACCAGCATCCTCACTGTAAGCACCTTCATCATATACAGGGGGAGGACAGGGAGATAGTGTGGGCATTGAACCCACTCTAGGAGTTGGTAGCCTCCTTATGACATAAAGGAGAAAAAGAGGTTTGATTCAACTTCTTTTGCTCTTGCTACCTTTGCTTTCATCTGCTGCCTTGAACTGCCTTAGCACAAGCTGATTATAGATTGGAACCTCCACAATCTGTGAGCTACATAAATCTTATCTTCCTTCATTTGGAGTGTCAGATAAATTGCTCAGCAATGAGTGAAAAGTAACCAACACAGAATATGGCACCAAAGAATTGGGGTCTTTGCAGTGACTATACCTGACCATGTGAGCCTTTGGGAATGGCTTATGTGAAGAGTTTGGAAAGGTTTGAAGATGTCATCTGAAAAAGCAATACAGGAACATCTTAGGCTGTTATGTAAAGCAGACTCTAGTCAGAGTTCAGAAGACCATAAAACTGGTAAAGATCAGGTTCAGGAAGTTTCTGAAAGAAGAAGGACTGAAATGACCATTAGACTACAGTATGTTATGCTTTAGCAAAAAGTTTGTATTTTTGCCTGTCTAGATATTTTTCCTGAGACTAAGATTAAGTGTGTTAGACTAATTAATCTGGCAGAAGAAATTTCAAGGTAATCAAATATTGAAGTGGTGGCATGGCTATTGGTGGATTTTAGCCAGATTTGTGTTCAAATGAAGATCAAAGTGCCCAGAAGAATGATTTAAATGTGAATTTAGGCCAGAAAGGAAATTCCAGTAAAGCCGTGTACTACAAAAATAGAATTGAGGAGATATCCATTGCTGAGAAGGAACAGGGGAATAGAAAAGATGATCTGAGGGCCTCTCAAGAAGCAGTAAGTCTTCATCCTTTGCAGCCTCAAAAATGCAAAATTGAAAGACTTGGTTTTGAAGAGAAACCTGCAGAGTACCATGTTCCAGAATGGCAGCAGCATAGAATATTTGTTCCTCAGAACTGGATTCTGAGTTTCCAGGGATCCAGACACTCAATCCCTACATCCAAGAAAGAAAATCCTGGATACTGTTGTCCAGCTATCAGCAGACCTTGGCATCACCCAGGTGGTGCTGGTTTTAGGTGTGTGCACAATGCAAGAGTTATGGTGCTAGGAAGGCTTCTACCTCTATTTCAGAAGTCCCTGGGAGGTCAGGCAGCACACCCTTGAGTGGGAGGTGTGTATAGCTGTGAGGGTGAAGTCAGAGTTGCATTGGAGATCCCAGAAGCTTGGAAACACCAGGAACACATATCATGTAAGGAAATTTGCAAAGAAAAGAGCAAAGCCAGCCTAAGAGAGAAGCCATGGGATCTGTGACAACTAGAAGTACAGTAGAGGTAGAGTCCCTCAAGCCAATTGGAGCTCACAATTTTCCACATATTAGTACAGATGCTGGACATGGAACTACAGGACTTAATGTTTACTTGCTGGATTGTGAACTTGCTTTGGTCCCATTTCTTTGCGTCTCCCTGTTTGGAAATTTTGGATTGAAAATATTTATCTTGGGCCGTTGAATGCTGAAAGTGTTTAAATTTTCATTTGAGCAGGGGCTTGCATCTTAGAGTTTGCCTTTATGTCAGAGGAGACTTGGGACTTGCAATTTCTGGCAATGTTGAAACTGTTCAGACTTTGGCAACTCTTAGAGATAGACTAAATACCTTTTGCATAAAGAAATGTGCATGAATCCAGGTCAAGGGATCCAGGTGTACAATGTTATAGTTCTAATGTAATATAATGTTGATGTACTTAACACTGGTTCTTACGGATTGTTCAAGTTGTGAAATGTTTAGTATAAGCACATCTTTGTATCTGGAAACCAGTTTAAACAAACGTTTCTGCTTGACAAGTTGATAAGTGGTAGATTGTTGTGGTTGGTAGTTTTTGTCAACTTGAGAAGTTTAGAAGCTAAACTAAGTAACTCAGCAGCGGCCAATGTTTTCACTTTGTAAATATCCTCATCCTGTGAGAGAGGAATGCAGGAAGATAGTGTGAGTGCCACACATGCCCTAGGGGGTGGTAGCCTGCTTACAATGTAAGGAAGGAAGTGAGCCTTATTTCCTCCCCCTCTTTTGTACTTTCTGCTTTTGTTCTCTTCTGCCACCTTGAGCTGTTGCCCCTGTGTCTTGCCTTGGAACCAGCTGATTATGGACTGAAACCTCCACAAACTGTGAGCTAAATAAGCCTTTCCTTCCTTAATTTTGACTGTTGGGTATTGTCTCAGCAATGAGAGAAAAGTAACCAAGACAAGAACTGCATCTACAAGACTGCCCTGGAAAATGGCTATATCTAAATTCCAGGACAACGCCAGAGTCCATAGTTAAAAATAAGGTTGGCAGAATTGTTGTCAGAGACACAAATGGGCATCATTACTCTTGAATCTCTAGGTGGATGGATCCATTAGAAGAAGCCAGCACAAACAGAGCTGCAATAAAATCCCTTGGGTTTTAGGTTATTTTTGCCTGCAGTTGGGATCAAGGTCTCAGAGTGCCTCCAGGTACTCACGGATCTACTCTTTCAAGCAGGCTTTCCTGAGTTTAAGACTCCACCAGTTTTTCATGACCTTGTACCTTCATGCACCCACAAAGGCATTTTTCCTATAGACACCTGCAAAATAATTGTTGCTAGAGGAGACACAAGTGGGAAGCCTTCTATTCTGACATCCCTTGTCTTGTTTCTAGTTAAGGAAAGCATGTTTCTCAATGGTAAGTATTTTGATAGTTTTCTTAATGGTAAGTATTTTGGTGGTTTTGTGTTGCCATTTATCAGTCTTAGAAATTTGTCTTTTGCCCCTCACATGAGGAAATTCATTAAATTTATCATGACTTAAACCAAGCCTTCCCATGAACCAGGAACAGCCATCATGGAGAATGGGAAGAGAATCAAGAAGCCAAACCATGCCTTCTCATGAGCCAAGGGCAGCTACCATGGGGAATGGGAAGAGAATCAAGAAACCAAACCATGCATTTCTAGTGTTTTATTCTTGGATTTGAAAATCAAATACAAGCAAGAGTTATATGTAGAAATGTAATATCAAGAATCCATAAATATGATTCACCTATGGTTTAGGTACTAGGATTTTCTTGGTATTCTTTTCAATCTCTTATATTAGAATGCCAAAATCCTTCATTTTATTGGTCTAGAATTAATACACCAATAATAAGAAAAATAATTTTCCCCTGAAACAAGATTAACTATAGTTTCATATCTATATCCAAGTAAGTCATTATATCTTCAGTCTTGATTTCTACTTAGACTATCACCATAAATTTCCCATTTAGGCTACAGTGCCAATAAAACTGCATATCTGTATAAAATTCCTATAATGTGTTTTACTGTCAAAATATAAAATTGAATTTCTCTCTCAAAATTTCCAGTCTATTTAAAATTACAAAACCACACGACATCCTTTACACTTCAATTCTCTGGAAGAGAAAGGAGCAAATATTTACAAGCTAATGCAAATCTGAAGATTTATGAAGTACATATTCATAAGGAATAGTTAGAAATTAAATTAATAAAGAAAAAGTGGCAGAAATTCCTGAGGTGGGAATGACATGGGAGCAGAGGTGAGATTGGTGTTAGGGGAGAAAAAACACTGTAAAAGTTTCAGGAGGAAAAATTGTTAAAAACTGGAATGGGAATATAGAGTTTTACCTAAACATGAAAATTACATAAAAGTCTTCAAGACTGATACACTGCAAAAAATGATCTGGTGATGTGTTCTGTTAAGAAGAACAATATGCTCAAGTTCATATTTTAGGAAATTAATAGATTACATGATGAATGGATTAATACAGTCCAATCTAACAGGCTACCTGCTGTATAGAGAAAAGGAAAATTACAAAGGCAAATAGACAAATCCATAATTATATAAGGAAATTTTAGCACAAATATCTTTCACCAAGGAAATTGATAAATTGAGGAAAATACAAATGAGAGTATGAAAATAATCTTTATCTGGAGAAGAGATATCTCTATACATTACTTAGAGATTATAAATTCATATAATACAAAATTGACCATGTGTAGTTCATAAGTAAGTTTAAAAATAAGAGATAGCCCACCGTGGTAGCACATACCTGTAATCCCAACACTTGGGAGGCTGAGACAGGAGCATCACCACAAATCTGAGGTCAGCCTGGGCTACATAGAGAGTTCAAGTCCAGCCTCGACTACATAGTCACAACCTCTCTCACAAAACCAAAATAAAAAGAGATATAGTCCACATTTGCTGATGACTTTATGACAAAATATGACTTCATCTTGAAAGTGAAAAAACATAAAAGAACTTGCAGAATGTGTGATTCAGAAGAGAAGGCATAATAGAAACAAAAAAGAATTCTTAATGCTATAACAATAAAAAGACTGAATTTCAGGTAAGAGATGAAGTTAAACTGCCATATCAAAGAAAATGCATACTATTAAAATGTTTTCCTCTACTTTAGGATTTTGCAGATTAAATTTGTATTAGTAATCAAATGAAGATGGTGCTAAAGTACAACAGTGTCAAATCAAAGAAATGGGAAATGAAAATAATTAGTATATAATAGATATAAAAACACGAACCAATACAAAATAGTGGCAAGCAGTATCAACAAAATCAGAAGCTGCCACTCTGAGTGGTATAGTAAAATAGGCCTCTGTCCATATTCATCCTGTCTAATAAAGTTGTACCTGTTCTACTAAGTGTTTGGTGAATTTTCACCACTTCATCCCTAGAACCTAGTATATATCACTAATATACTTTGGTTAATAATTATGCTATGTTATATATGATATGATGAGCCATCTTCTACATGGATGGACAATAGGATTATATGTAAGTGAATAGCATTTACCTGAGGTCAGGGATCTCTATATAACTGTAGACTTGGTTGTCTAATGTTAGTAAAATTACTTTTCTTGTTTGGGTCTATCAAAGGGAATAGAAAATAGGAAGCTTTGAAATTCATTAACATCTCTTCTGTTTTTCAGACTTTACATGAACTTATAATTTATGTTTCTCCTTTAGATATTAGATATTTAATATTTCTTTTTTCTTGGTTGTGTCTCTCTCTTTAATAAGCCTCAGTGGGTAACGTTACCTTTAACATTTCCAATGTGTTCAGCAGGCTGGAAGCTGTTACTTTTATCAGTGTTTAATAAGTGTTCTTTGGCTGTTTAAATATTTTAAGAGGATAGATTAAAGAAAGTTTGAATAGAGCAGTAAGATACAAATGCTCTTTCACTTATTAAGGGATTATGTCCTGTTAAAACCATTACAAATTGAAAATATAGTAAGTAAAAAATGCATTTAATAAGTTTAACATACTGGATAATTTAATTTACCTTAGCCTACGTAGGTATTTTCCTTAAATGTGATTGATATCAGCCTACAAATGGGAAAAGTCATTTAACACCAATACTAAAGTTTTGAATTTTGCAAGTATACATGTAGTTCGGCATTTTGCATATATGATGGTCTACCAAAACAAAAGCACAATACCTTAAAGTAACTGGGAACACAGTATAGTGTACACTTATCAATTGTGTGACTTACAGGCAATTGAGGCTTTTGGTTGCTGCTGAATATTGCAAGATATTTATGATACTCTGTATAGCTACCATGGGAAAAGGTAAAAATTCAAACTTTGAAGTACACTTTCTATAGAATGTATGTATATTTTGCAGCATAAATATACAAAAATATAAGTTGAACCATAGTAAAATGAGGACCATCTGTATACATGTACATAGATTGGATGAAAATTCCAGAGTGACTGTCAGTTTTAAAAAGCTTCAGAACAGAATGTGTAGCTGAAATTTTGAGGTAGTAAGTCATTAAAGAAAACAATTTTTAATGGTATACAGTAAAATGTAATACAGAGTCATTCTACAGAATTTAAAAAAAACAAATAAGTTTATGTTGAGGAAAATAGTCTTAAAACATGTTTGAAATTACTATGATTCACTTAAAACTCTAGTTTTGAAAGCAGTTGTTTATTCTCTGTAAGGTTATGAGTGGGTGGTTGGGAAAGGTTGGGAGTTGTTACCAATCAACAGGAAATACGGTCCGTTTTTCTTAAAAGTCTTGCAATTAAACTGAAGGGGTTAAACAACCTGAATAAGTAATCAAGAGAAATTCCAAACTATCATAATAAGTGCATAAACATATGTAGGAAATTAAAACTTGAATGTCGTGCTGAAAGGCAGAAGTATTAATCTGTGAACACTGTGAACTGTTGAGTAGAATGAGGTTTTACCAGAGGTACAAAGTTTTACTTAATACATGATAGGATATATGAATAGGTTGTGTCAACAACATGTTAAGCTAGGGCAGCATAGAAATATGATGGAGAGAATCTATGTGTTTTACTGGATGCAGTTGAAGTCTTCCCTATGTTTGCAGTTTTACAGAGGCAACTTCTGTATAATGTAATGGCCTTGGAGCTATATGATCTGATGTCTAGTTTCATTTTTGTCACTAGTTCAATATGGATTCTTTGAAAAGTTGCCTCAAGCTCTTTACTTTAGTTGGCCTAAGAGTTTGCCTAGCTCTGATATTAAAGGAAATATACAAACTGTAATTTAAATCATCAGTCATCTATTTTGTGTCCTTTGACTTTCATATAAAACATATCATTAATGAAGAATGCAGGTTAATTGGAGAGAAAGAGCATTTACATAAGCAAAATATCACTTCCACATTTACAAGAAGTTTTACAGACTTGAAAATATTTTAAACCTGAAGCAAAGCCAATGGCAGATTTGCATAATGATTGAAATAAAAGCCCTATCACCTCCCACTCAGCTATTTAGATTACACTCAGAATGAAAGAATTATTTGTAAGGCAACTTTATGTAATACAAAACTTTCCTTAAGAAATACCAAATCATGAACGTAAGTACATACAACCAAGGATGTTCAGTATTTTAGAAGTGTTAGATAATTTTTGGAAGCCACAAACCATTTGCCCCAACCCTGTACCAAAGTCCTCTTCGTTGACTACTATGTGTTCCTGACAAAGGCAGAAAAACTGCAGTTGTATAGTCAGTACCTACTCCTTTTTTCCTGACAGTTTTAAGGGTTTCAAAAGGGTTCTTTCCATTTAACTCCTCCCTTTGCATTCTTCCCTCCTTCCACCCGCCTTGTTTCCTTCCTCTCTCCTTTTCTGCCTTCCTTCCTTCCCCCCAAAGTTTCTGAGTACCCCTCATTTTTCATACGTAAGGCAACTTCATTCTGTTTTTCCTCCGGTTTATTTTAAAGTTAGTTTCAATTTCACAACCATTTATGAGAATCTACATTCAGGCAGTTGAAGTATTTTGAGTCACCATGAATTCAAGGGAAATGACCAAATTGTAATCAGGTAACATAATAAAAAGAATAATGAAAATTCATGTCAATGTCAGTAAAAAGCACATAAAAGTGAGACTATGCAACACATTGTTTATTAATACACCAGTTGAGCAAAAATGTGAAACCTGTCAGAGCAGCAGAAAATGAGAAATCTCAGTATTCATCAGGTGAACTTTATTGAGTCAATTAATTTTTGCTTGAGTCTGGAAATGCAGGAGTTCGTACTTTTCATAAGTGTCTTCATTGTAATCTGCAGACCTGGAAAATATCACCCTTATCATATTCTTCCAGAATAACTTTTCTGATATTATTACTGAATATCTCTCTAACTATAGTTTTCCTTTCTCTGACATCACTTTTTTCAGACTCAATAGATAGTGTCTTTTTAAGAATTGGTGTTTTTCTCTGGTTTAGCTCAGCAGCACAAACATCTGTCAAGTGCAAGGTCACGAGTTTAATCCCCAGTACCAATAAATAAATAAATAAATGAAAATAAACATAAATAAAATAACTGGTCATTTTCTTTTAAGCTATCTAATTTCCTGTTATACAAGGTTTCATAATTCCCTCAAAATTCGTTCATGTCCGTTTTTCTGCAAGGTTAGCAAATTAAAAGCTTTAGTCCTTTCTATAACTTCTGATTTTAGTAGTTTTGAGTCTTTCCTCTGTTTTCTTAATCAGTGTAACTGAAGATTGAAATAATATGTCTAAATTTTCCTGTGTTGGCTTATGTATAGTAATTGTGCTTGTGGTTCTTTTCTGATATTTGCAAAATTAGTAATATCTAAGCTAGCTTCATAATAACAGCTTCAGCAATGCATGTGTAAAATTTGACATTCATACTGCACCATAATACTTGTTGTAAAAAGAATGAATTTAAAGATTATTTATGCTATCCAAACAAATTGCAAAATTAAGTTTCACAATTAATAAACAGGAAAATATTGCAGATTTTAATAATTGTAATGATAAAAATTTTGAAAACGTAATGGTAAGGCTTAGAAAAGTATAATTCACATGTACAAGGCACGGTTTTTAATTGATGATGACTACAAGTAATTTCAGATACCATACTATAATGTCTAAGGCAGAAGTATATGTGGCATGCCAAACATAAAATATGTTATAAAAAGTTTGAGTTTTTGACTGGAACAAAACTACACTAACCCACCCAACTTAGGGAAGTATAATCACTGAATCAAAAATAATAGATACAGTCAAAAATTAACAGATGAATATTACAAATAGGAAGAATAAAACTACAATGATTCCACGACTTCAATTATTTTTCCCTGATATTTGCTAATTTACCAAACAAATAAAATATGGCTTAGAATCAAGATTTGAGAGCATATGACTGTGAAGCAAAGAAACCACAGAAAAGCAAGCACAACAACCTTTATGTCACTTTGCCTCCAGGAATTTTCTCATTCCTGGAATACAAATAATTGGATTGGAACTCCAGGAAACTAGTCATAAGTTCTAACATGTAAAATTATGCAATTTATTAAGTTAAAAGAAAAATTAATTAAAGTCTACCATGGAAGAAAAAACTCTTATAAATAACGTGGTTTAGTACTATGAAAGGTCTATACTCTAGAAATCAAAACAAATCCAAAATAGGCCAATGTTTGATTTAAGGTAATAACTCACTGCTATCTGACGTCTAGAAGAGAGGTAAGTCTTCCTATAGGAGGATAGTGCCATTCAGAGTCTCTACAATCTTTATATAAAAATATAGCATTCAAATATATTAGACATGTTGAAAACAAGTCAAAATTATGAAATGTGTAAATAAAACACAAAAATTACTGATATCACAATGCCATGATAAAAATACTCTTAATTTTGAAGGCAATCTCTACTTGAACAAACACTTCAAAAACTGGGACATGTGAATAACATGTTAACACATTAAAAATTAACGTTGAATATAGAAAGGCTTACCTATGCTGGACAAGGTGTTGGATTTCCCTAATCCCAAAACTATGGTAAGCTTTGGTAGGAAGACTGAAAATTCAAGGTCATCCTGGGCAATTTACAGAAACCATGTGCCAAAATAGCAACAACAAAAAGGAGAGAGCTGGAGATGAAGCTTAGTGTGAAGGCCCTGGGTTCAGAACCCATACAAAAAATGCACACACACAAAAAGTTTAAACAGCAAAGATTGGCCAAACTGCCAAATGTTAGCAAGCATGTAAAATAATTTTGGACTTTCATACATTATTGATTGAAGTGCAAAATTGTACCACTACTTTGTAATTATGTTCAGCATTATTTTTAACTTTAAAAGTGTACTCAATTTAAAAAGATTGAATATCTTATAAGTAGTTGTTCAAGTTACAAGATGTGGACAAAAAAAGTGTTCAAACAATCAAACAGTGACAGCACAAACTACCTTTTTGATGAAGTAACAGAGATTAGTAGTATAGTTATCTATCTTGAATATATATATACACACATATGCATTTATATATGTATATCTACATACATATAATTTTTTCCTTTCCCCATCCCAGTTGTTCTTTCCTTTTGATCTCTAGGTCTTGTATCCTGAACAACTACTTATAAGATAACAATATGCAATATATTAACTAGTGTTAATTTCCTACTATTTATTTTTTGAAATTTTGTGTTATTTCTATCCTTTTTTCTCTTTTACTTTTTAAAATAAAAAAGTTTATGTGTGTGTATGTACACATAACACCATCAAAACAATCAAGGTAATAGACACTTATTACGTCCAAATTGTCTTCATGTACTTTTGAGTTTTTTCTTAACTTAATAAGAACATTTAAAGTGAGAGCTAACCTTGTAATAGCTGTTAAGTGAACAATTCATTAGTGATAAATATATACACCATGTTTATGGTAGATTTCTATAACTTATTAATCTTATGTAAATGAAGCTTTGTATCTATTGGACAATAGTTCTCTATTGTTTTCCATCCCTCAACCTCTGACACCCATCGTTTTACTCTCCGCATCCTGAATTTGACTATTCTAAGCACTAAATACAAATGGAATTGTATAATATTTATCTTTGTGTATCTCAGTTTGTTTAGCATGTAGCTCTTCAGTTTAATCCATATTATTTCAAGTGGTAAATGTTTCTCATTTTTAAGGTAGATCTATTCCATTATCTATCAACCAGACTTTTTAAATTAATTCATTCATTTATTAATCTGTCTATGGACATGTAAGCTAGTTTCAGCCTTGCCTATTGTGACTGATGTCACAAGTGACAATAGAGTAGTGACATCTCTTCAAGATCTTGGTTTCAAATCTATTATATATGTACCAAGATATGGGATTGTTGAATTATCGCAGTTCTCTTTTTACATTTGATCTTAACCAAAAAACCAAGCAGTGATGGTAGTTCTCTTTTGAAAGCTTTGAAGTACCTTAAGGTTCCTCAAAAGATTCTTTGGGCTCTTCAAAATATGTACCGTCTAAAACTAAAGACAACGATGTCTACTGTCACCAATTCTCTTCAACATTGTATTCAAAATATTAGCCAGAGCAATATGGAAAAAAATAAAAGGGATAAGTACAGGAAAGGAAGAATGCAAATTGTCATTTGTAGAGGATAAGCTATGCTACATAGAAGACTCATAGAGTACCACTAAATCAACTTAGAATTCATAATCAAATTCATCAATATAGAAACATACAAAATTGACAAAAATCAATAACATTTGTATATAACAATAACACACTTGATGGGATGGAAATTATGAAAAGAGTGCAACTCATGGAAGCATCAAGAAAAATGAAATATTTCACAATATCTATTATACATTTTGATCCTTACTTACACTTTCAGTTTCTCACCCTAAAGAAGAATGCAGTGTTTATAGATGTGTGTCCAATTTATTTAACTTAAGAATATGGTGTCAAGATGCATCCATTTGCCTAGAAATATCTCAAGCTTATTGTTCTTTATGGATGAGTGGCATTCCACTGTATCAAAAAAGCACATCGTATTTATCCATTCATCACTTGATGGACAATTGGAAGATCCAAATGGGAAGAGGAACTAGAGATGGGGGAGAATAAAAGGAATGGAAGAAAAAGAAAAAAATGATGACAAAAGAAGGAAAAAATGAAAACAGAGCTTTTGTAAATAGGGAGGGGAAGAGGGGCTAAAGGGAGGGTTGGGAAATGGGAAAAATGAAGTTATACCATGTATAAGTACAAGTTCTCCATGATGAATCAGGGCATTAGGTATACCTAAAATGTACCAATAAACTTAATTTTTAAAAATGAAATACCTAGTTATTAATCTAACCAAGTAATTAAAAGAACTCTATGAAGGAAATTACAGTACTCTGAAAAGCGAGATTGAAGAGGACATAAGAAAGTGAAAAAAATTTACTCTGATTCTATATAGGAAGAACTGATATTTTCAAAATGTTACCTGCAAAAATATTATATGGATTCAATACAGTATCAATCAAAATATGAACAACATCCTTTACAGATTTATAGAAAACAATCCTAAAATTCATATGGAAAGACAGGAGACTCAGAATAGCAAAACCAATCCTGGTCAACAAGGACAAACAGGAAGAATCATATTACCTGACTTCAAGCTCTACTAGAAAGCAGTAGTAATAAAATAACAAAGTGCTAGAAAAAAAAACAAAATCAAAACACAAAACAAAAGAAAAACAGATGTATGGATAAATGAAACAGAAAGGAGGGTACAAGATCATAGCCAGATACAATGAGCTATTTGAGCTATGACATAAGGGCCAGAAGCATACATTGGAGGAAAGGTAGCCTACTCAACAAATGGTCCTGGGAAAACTGGACATTTATTTGCAGATTGATACTGAACTGATGCCTCTCATGATGTACTAAACAGAATAAAAATGGATCAGAGATCTAAACACTAAGACAGAAATATTGAATGTACTGAAAATAAAAAGTGTAAAACAGAGTCAAAGCTGTAGGAAAGAATTTTCTATACAGAATTGCAAATGAGCAAGGTTTAACAGCGAAAAACAAGGATAGTATAAAATTTAAAAGTTTCCACGTACAAATGAATCAATTAATACAGTGAGGACACAAGCTGCAGAATGGAAAATTGATTTCCCAGCTATTCTTCTGATAACAGAGCAGTATATAGAGAACTCAAAATAATTAGACTACTTAAAATAAAACACTCAATCAAGAAATGGGCAAGTGAAATGAACAGATATCCCTTAAAGGAAGAAATACAAATAGTCAGTAAAGTATATGAAAAAGTATACAACAGTCCTGCCTATTAAGAAAAAGCAAATTAAAACAATGCCAAGATTCCCTCTTATACCAGAAAGAGTGGTAATCATCAAAATGTAAAAAAAAAAAAAAAAAAAAAAAAAAAAAAAAAAAAAAAAAAAAAAAAAAAAAAAAAAACCAAGATGGCATGCCTGCAGTGAAAAAGAAGTGCTCCTACGTTTTGGATGGGAAAGTAAACTAGTACAACCCTTATGGAAATCAGTATGGAAATTTCTCAAAGGGCGAAAATTAAAAATGTCATATTATATAGCTATCCCCCTTCTAGGTATCTAACTCAAAGAGCTAAAGATATCATACTTCAGCAATAGATGAATACTAATGCTTATCACAGCAAAATTTGCAACAGCTAAATTCTGGAAGCACCTTGTAATACCTATCCACAGATTCCTGGATTAAAAAAAACGTGATATCTATACAAAATGGAGTACTACTCAGATACGAAGAAGGAAACTTGAGACATATGAAGGAAAATGAATGAAAGTGGAAAACACAGTATACAGTGAAATAAAATAGGCACACAAGTTTTAATACTGTATGGTATCTCTCAGCTGAGTAAAGCAAAGTACAAACAGAGAGCACAATAAATGATGGATAGAAGAAGACAAGGAGACAATTCTTTTGCCAGTGGGAAAAGAGTGGGAAGGGGTCCAGGAGATTGAAGTTGAGGGAAAAATTGCAGGGGAAGGGAAAATAAGTAGAATAAAGTTAAGCCATGTACAGAAACATAATAACTTCAATGAATGTAAAATTATATGTCATAAGCTAAGATGAATAATATCAACAAGAATGAAATTTTGGAAAGGGACTTAAGAGGAGAGAAGTGGGAAGGACTGAGAAGGTGATTAAGATGGAAACAAGCTGTATTATGTACATGGACCCATTCCCCAATTTGAATGTAAACTGCATGTACTACACACATGTGCTATTCAAAAAAGGTGTAAAGAACATTTATACTGTTTTTCATAAATGATCTGCACATATACATTTCCACTAATAGAATAGAAGTACTCCCCCTTTCTATGCATCCTCATCAACACATGTCATCTTTTCATAATAATCATTATAACTGGTATGAGGTGATAGCAGATGGTGGTAGCTTGATTTGCATTTTTTCTGATGAATAGTAATTTAGAACATCCTATTGTTTGCCTGTTGGCCATTTGTCTTTGGAGTAATGTCTATTCCCATCCTTTTCCTGTTTTAACTAAATTTTTCACTTTGTTTTCTTTGTTTTGTCCTTAGTTGGAAGAGTTTATAATATATTTTGGATATTTGTGCCTTACCAGTAAAAAGGTTTTAAAAACTTCTTTCCATTCCATAGATGGCTTTTTTTCCAAATATTCACTGGTTTTTTTTCCCCTCAACAAATACTTTTTAGTTTAATATAGTCATGTTTATGCAGTTTTCCTTTTGCTTCTTGTTTTATTTATGTCACAGCTCAGAAGTCATTGCCAAAGATAATATCCTCAAGGAAATATTATATTTCTGGCCAGGGATTTAGCTCTGCGGCATAAGCGGCTGCCTGACAACCGCGAGGTCGCGAGTTCAATCCTTGGTACAAAAAAGAGAGAGAGAGAAAGAAAGAAATAAAAAAAAAATACTTCTACATCAACAAAGTAAATTTCTTTAACTGATCCTAAAGAAATATAGATATACAAATTTTCTCACAAATACTTCAAAATTTTTTAAAATTATTCAGGGATTTACAAGAAACCATACGGGCAAGAAAATGAAAAGAGGAAAATATTTTAAATATTTTTAATGTGAATAACAACATAGAGATAAAACCAATTTGAAAATGAACCAAACAAATTCTGCCGTGAATGACAGGATATTAACTGAAAAACTTAACACAGAGTTTTAGTACCAGACTGGATCAAGCAACACCAATAATCATGAAACTCAATTGAGATAGTTTAAAGCTAGATGATTAAAAATAAATGAGAATGAGGAGAGTGAAGAGACCCTTGAGGCTTACAAGATGCCATCGAGTGAACTATTATAAATATTATGGGAATTCAAATATAAGAAAAGAGAGAAAAGACAGATTTTTTGAAAATGTCAATACAAGATGTTATCTGTATGAAGAAAGAACACTAAAAGCCTTACATCATTTTTTACCTTATATTTGAAATGACCAAAAAGAGAAAGAGATGACAATAACATCGGAACTATCTTCTGGGATGATGTTTCAGATAATATTTTCCAGCTGGAGAAACTCTTGTGGGGCCTAGAGCATCATCCTGACACACCTCTTTCCTAAGTACTGAAAGCAATTTTTATTTATGTGGGATACTTTAGCAAACAAAAAATTCTTATACTTTATACTCATAGAAAAATCATGATCTATGGAAGAATAGATGATGTTATACTCTGTCAAAATTAAAAGAAATACTTTTGCACTTAGAAAGATATTAAGATTTTTTAATAAAAACAATGTATGCCAGAGATTTAGCTCAGCAGTATAAGTGGCCTACCTGACAAGCACAAGGTCATGAGTTGATCAATGGTACCCCCCCAAAAAAGAAAAAAACAAACAAACAAACAAAAAAAAACTAGAAACAGAGAATCTATTTCCAAAGCATATATCTTATAAAGATATACTGTCCAGAATATATAAATAATTCTTAGAATCCAAAAATAAACTGTAAATTAGTACAATTTTTAAAGTGCATTAATAATTGGAAAGCACATTTCAAAAAATAAAATATATAGATGAATGTCCAATCAATACACAGAAAAGAGGTCAATGCTATTAATTAGCAAAATTTAGTAAAACTATACAAAATACAACTACACATACAATAAAATAGTTATTAAAAACATTACCAAATATTTATAAAGGAGCAATGAAACAGGAAAAATCATATCGTCTAGAGGGACTGTAAATGATATCAGTTCTTTGATAAGCAGCTCAGCAAATTCTTTAAAAATTTAAATAGTTATGTGTTACTTACCAAAAAGGAATAAATTCTGAAAAAATGCATCTTAGTTGATTTTTGTCTTTGTGTGACAATAATTTGGTATACCGACACAAATTAAGGAACATACATTATCACTAGGTTATCTCACATGATCACCATAGTACATATGGTTCATTATTTACCAGCATGTCATTATACAGTCCATGAATGTATTAATTGACCATATGACTCAGAATTTCCATTCCTAAATTTCTATGCATATGTTCATGAAAGGAATATGTTCATGAAAACATTTGTGATAAATGAAATGGTCATACCATTATTTTTAATAGCTGAAAAATAAGAACCAGTCAAGTGTTTATAAACTGGTAAGTGGTTAAGCAAATCCTGGCCTATCTACAAAATGAATATAATTTAGAAAGATAAATGACTCAAACACTAATCAGTGCTACAATGTGAATGAATCTTGGAAACATTCTAAGTGAAATACTGAACAAAAATAGTTCATGTTGTATGATTCCATTTACTCAAAAGTTTCACAAAATTTATACCCCTAGAATGTTATCTCAAACAGGTTTTACCTTGGGAAATGAGAATTAGGGAGCATGTTAGGATAGTACAGATGCTCTATAACTGTACAGTTATAAAGTGTAAATTCACTAAATATCACAAAACAATAGCCTTTAATTGGTTAAGTATATGCTACATACTTTTATAAAAATATTAAAATTTTCTTCTCTTCAAACTACATTATTTAAAAAAACACATTACTAAGTGAAAAAGTATACTGTGGGACAAAATTTTGAAATGTTTTAAGTTAATATGTTCAGCAATAACCTAGAATATAAGAGTAAGTCACTTTTTAGAAAGCAAGAAAAACAGTGTAGTAATAAAACTAATCAAAATATCCTAATAAAATTAATTTAGAGAATATAGAAATTATCAATAAATAAAACATTTTACTGTCATTTATCAGAAAAATATAAATCAAGGATATATATATATATATATACATACATATAATGGGTTGCTATTATATACTCATTGGATTAACTTAATTAAAATATTGCTAATATAACAATAGTGCAATTTTCAGATGATAACTATTAAAACTCTTTTGTTTTATTTCTTTGAATATAGGAAATGACTTTTTCTCACTGCCCTATGATAACCCCTCCAAATCTCCTTATTCATCTCAATATAATTTATACATGGTAATGTGTATTTCTGACTCTATGAATGACTTGAGAAAGTATGCCAATCACTGATTAATAAAGTATTTTGCCTGTATATTTATACCAGCTTCCTTTTTTCCCTTCAGGTCTCAGAAAGTAAAAGCTCCAAGATCTACCAAAATCCCCATCTGAAAACAAATCGCCATGAAAAGTTTAGGAAATGAATGAATAATTATTTATGTAGTCTAGAATAAAATTTAACATATATTCAACATTTAACATATGCACGTTTCTACAGATGCATTTACAAAGCAGCAAAATATTCAGAGATGTAATAAAGATTTAAGGAAAGACAGTCATCCTCATGTTTTCTTTTGTTGCAGCTAAATTGTATTCATTTAAAGCCCAGCTCAAACTTTGCTTTCATTCCGAATTTTCCCCTGACCTTCTTTTCTTTTGTGCTTTCAGTTGTTTCACATTACTGCACTTAATGCCCTGTAATATGGATTTCCATACTTGTTTTGCATCAAAATCTCTCTGAAATTTTAAAAATATTTGTATGATCTAGAAATTCTGACTTATTTTGGCTTGAAGAGGAGTTCTGAAATCTATTTTTTAATGAGATATTTACAAAGTGATTCATGTGTATAGCTTGGTTGAGAAACTGCCAATCTGTGCTACTAGCTTGTCTGTATCGTATTTGACTAACTTCACCTCTTTTGGCTGGTGCTTTCTTAGATTTGTAGTTAGTAGATTTTGCTAATATGTCAAATTTCATAAATTATTGGGCATGCTGTGAAATCAGATTCTATGGAAATTATCTTATACCTTAAGTAAATATTTCTTGAAATAATGATTAGTGTGAATCTTATTATATGAGAACTCTAAATAAAATTATTAATCTTATTTTATTTGCAGTTACTATTGTAATGAGTAATAAAGCTTTCTATTTTAAAATAAGATAAAAAGACTGTCAGAATGTAATAATAGCATACTAATACACCAATTTGAAAACCTTCTTGATAGATTCACTTTTATTGTCTCATTTAATAATAATGGAAGCACAATATCTTCAAGTGAGTTATACAGATATCACAGATCTAGATGCAGTACTGGTGCTGAACATTCACAAAAGCTTCTTTCATTCAAATATCATGGTAATAAAAACTCACGTTAAATTATACATTTTGAAAGTGGTTTACATACATTTTTTGCCAATTTTATTTCATGATTTGAATTACATTAGTCTTCTCTTTTTATACTCAATATGTTTAATTCTTTTCCTAGATGTGAGCAAGTATACATCTCTTTTTGTAACCATTTTAAAATGGTGTAAAATTCAGTGGCATTTAGTACATCAGTAATTCTTCTGTACAAATACTAGTTGTGCATAGCTTCAAAATAATTTAACATTGCCGATTGCTGCAAGTTGAATAAGAGGAAGTCATTTTTTCTGGTAGATGTAGGCAAAACAGGTTTATTTTGAAATAATAGTACTTTCTAGGTGTCTAGTAATATTTATGCTTACTGTCTTATTTTTTTATACTGATTTTGGAAGCATTGGAAGATTTTACAACTCTGATGACATTTAACCACTTTAATATTGCTTCACTTCCCTTAGTTATGCAACATTAAGACTCATATATAAGTAGTATTAACTTTTCTAACACTAAGTTTAAGGGATAAGCTTTGCTGAATGATCAAGCAAAGGGAAAAGATCAGTGAGAAGCAACACATGCAAATGTTATGTTCATGAAGTGATGGTTAAGTTTCACTTTGGAATCAGATCTGCCTTAAAGACTTAGCTCTTCAGTTTACTGCTCCAGTTGAAATTGAACATCTTTATTTTATTGTAATTTTCTTATTTATTAAATGGAAAATACTTTTCTATAGCCAAAGTAAAGATATATCTTAAATGAAAGTTTAAATACACTTCCCTTTATCCAGAGGAAATACTTTCCAAGACTTCTTTGGTAGATGTGTGAAATTGAAAATAGAACCATAACTTATACACACCATGTTTTTTTTCTTGCATACCTATCTATGATAAATTTTAATTTATAAAGCAATCACAGTAATAGCTTAATAGTGAATAATGAAATATAACAGTCATAACAACATACTATAATTGCCAACATCACTTTCTTTGTGTCTCGGAGACTTTATTAAAAGAATTGTATAGCATCAATGTGATACCACAAAAGTTGATCTGATAACTGAGACAGCTACCACATGACTGGTTGGTTAATGCAGGGTAGAGTATAGGTAGGCTGTGCAAAGGGAGAATTCACGTCCCAGGCAAGGTGAGAAAGGATGAGGTAAGACTTTGTCATGCTATACTAAAAAACATGTAATGTAAAACTTAAGAAATTTTTGTTTCTGAAATTTTCCAGTTAGTATTTTGAGTTGTGGTTGACCACAGGCAATAAAACCACAGAAAGCAAAGCCATAGGTAAGAGAGACTACCATATATGCATATATTTTGAACTGTATACATATATACCAGAGTATTTCTTAAAACTTATTGAAATAAATTAAACATTTATTAAACTCTTAAATATGTCATTAACAACATTTGGATATGCATATATATATATATATATATATATATATAGAGAGAGAGAGAGAGAGAGAGAGAGAGAGAAAGAAAGAGAGAAAGTTCAATAAATGATTCTGTCTCAGAGCCTTAAGTATTCTAGCCAATCATTTAGATTGCCGACAATTATATTATATGTGCTCTAGTTTTTCTTCGGCTCATGATTCACATATCCATTCAGTGACAGGAATATGTGGGTTAGGCACCAAATCCAGTCTCCTTCTTCATATTATTGTCTAGAGCTGGACTTGATCCTTATTAACTATTAATCCATGTGATTCTCACCAGCATCATAAGCTAATGAATTTACAGTGGAATTAATAAAGGTTAAATACCAGGATTCATTGTTGGCCTTTTAGAAGACACTGTATCTAATTTTGTATCAGAACTTTATTGTCCTTTTCTGAAAAGCAAACTATAATCATACAAGTTTCAGAACATTCAAAACTATAATACATTGTGCCACAGTATTCTAAGCCTGAAGTGTTATCCTTCCTCACTTGGCCTACATATCTACTGAGACTCAGCATTAGTCCACTGTGTTGCATAAAATTTTTTTGTGATTATAGCTGAAAAATGTTTGTAATTGGTCCTCCTGATCTGAAATATATCAAGTGTACTTACTATTGTTTTCCCTAGTAATTTCCCGAGTCTTTGGTGTTCATATTCTTTCAGTGGATCCTAAAGACTTTGAAGATGGATTTATAGTATGACTCACTAGATCATTAAAAATGGAATGAGGAAGCAACGCGTATTATTCCTACAATACTATATATCATGGACTAAAACACATACTGTTTTCCATTTTATATTCTATAGTTTCTTGAATCAGAAATGATCTCTTTTGTATTCATTTTATTTTATTCTATGTTATATTAATTAATTAATTTATTTTCGTAACAGAGATTGAAATCACAATCTCATGCCTGCCACTCAGGCACTGTGCCACTGAACTATATCATCAGCCCTTCAATTTAATGTGTAAAGCTTAATGTCATTTAGTGCATCAGTACTGTTGTGCAAATCTCAACTCTGTCTAATATGAAAAAATAGTTTCACCTGAAAAGAAAATTCCATATCCATTAAATAGTGCCTCCTTCATCTTCTTCAATATTGACAATTAGTAATTTGATTTTATCTCTCCTGGTTTTCCAATTCCAGCAATGAAGTATGGGAAAATATATAATATTTAGTGTTTGGCTCCTTTAACTTGATATTTTCAAAGTTTGACCACATTGTAATATTATAGCACTTCATTGCTTTTACATAGCTGAATTGTTTTTCAACTGAATAGATTTTAATATTTTTCAACTACTTATTCATTGTGAACATTTGCATTGTGGTCAATTTTAGTCTGTTGCAAATAGTGCTGCTATGAAAATTCATGTGCAAGTCTTTTTCAATACTTAATCTCAAATTGTCTTGGTTTTTTGTCTTGTTGCTAAGACAAATACAGGACATCCAAGGTTAAAGGAGGAAAATTTATTTAACTCACAGTTTGTGGAGGTTTCAGTTCATAATCAGCTGGCTCCAATTCACTGTGACTTGACAGGAGGCCAAAGTTTGGTGCCAGTAGCACCAAGAGCAAAAGGAGCAAAAAGATCAAAAAGGGGAGGAGAGTGAAGAGAAGATTGTTTCTGTCCCTTATATGTAGGTTACCCATCCAAGGGCTGGAGTGGTTCACACCAGTAATCCCAGAATTGTACTATGAATCAATCACAAACTCTAGAAGCCTGTCCCCATGACTGCGTGAGGCTTTGAAGGGATATCCTGACACAAAACATAACACAAATCTTTTGGTCATATGTGTAGGTGGGAAGTTGTTGTAACTTACAATAAATCTGTGTTTAATTTATAGAATAACTTCCAAGTAGTTTTCCCAAGAGACTACACCATTTCATATTCCCATCAACAATGTATGAAGATTTCAATGTACCCACTTACCTTGATAATTGTTATTTTTCATCTACGTATATACTGAAGATATTCCAGTAGGTGTGAGTTTATATCTAATTATGATTTTGATACACATTTGTCAAATAACTAGTAATGTCAAACATCTTTTTATATAATTGTTAGTCATTTGTGTACTTTTTTGCATAAATAGCCAAATACTTTGCTCACTTTTTATGAGATATTCTGTTGTTGTTTAAGAGTTATTTATATATTCTGGGCCTTTATCAGATATATGATATGTAAAATTTTTCTCCAGTTCTTTACATTGTTAGTTTTCATCAAATCTAATTTGTCTATTTTAATTATGTATTTCTTTATCTTTTTCATGTGTGCTTGTGTGTGTGTGCATGCGTGTGTGTATGTGTGTCTGTGTTTGCGTGTGTTTTCCTGGGGACAAAACCAAGGTTTTATTCATGTAATGCACTTATGTTCTACTGAGCTACAACCACAGCTACCTGTAATTTTGATGATCACATTTTAGACATAATCTCTAAGAGTTCATTGACAGGCCTAAATTTAGGAAGATTTTATTCTATATTTTCTTCTAAGATTTTACAGTTTCAGCATTTTTATTTATGTAGCATCCTGGTTTTGGTCTGTCTGTATGCAGTGAATGTAAAGCTCCAACTATTTCTTTGCAATGTGGAAAAAAAGAATTCTCAGCACTATTTTTTGACTGGATGCTCTTCCATTGAGTGGGTTTGCCACTATTTATTGAATATATGTATATAAGGTCTTCATACCTGTTCCATTGCACTGAGTCTATATTTATTGCTCTGTGACACTGTTTTTCAAATATATAATTATAATATTTAAAGAACCAGAAATTGTCAGTCTTCCAATTTGTTTTTATTTCTTTTTCATTATTATTTTGGACATATGGATCTTATGTGACTTTTATGATCAGGTTTCATCCTAAAGTAAATTGGAATTTTATGATCATTTTATGAAGCCTGTAGAAAATGTTGAGCATGATTATTATCTTAACATCATTATTGCAGTCCATAAACTTGCAGTGTCTTTCCATTTATTTAGAACTTTATTAATTTCATTTTACAATGAATTACTGTACACATGTGTAATGAACTTGGTTAAATACCTCTTTCTTTAATTTTTATTAATATGTTTCTGAAACATGATAATTTGATAAATAAATGGAGATATATATATATATATATACACATATATATTGCTCCTTTTCTCTTTTAATCCTCCTCTCTCTCCCCTTCACCAGATCCCTTTTCTCATCTCCAAAATGTCTACCTCCTTATTTCTCAACACCTTTCTTTATTTTGCTCTTTAAAATATTAATATTTCGAGTTTCTCGTATAAAGGAAAATTGTGCTTTAATATTCTGTATGATATATTTCACTCAAAATCATGGTCTCAAGACTCATTTATCTTTCTGAAAAATCATTCAGATGTATCCTTTTTGGGGGTTGAGTAATAATCTAGTTGGTATATATACCAAATTTTCTTTATCTGTTCATTTGTTGATGGATATAAAGACATTGTCCATAATTTAGATATTCAGACTTGTACTTCTATAAAGATCTTCATGCATGCATCACCATAATATTATGGCTTTGATCAGATACCCAGCAGAGGGCTGCCTAGTTACACTGGAGCTAATTTATTTTCCTATCAACAATGCATAGGGTTTTCTATTTCTCTTCAGTCTTACCAGCAATTTTTTTGTATTCTCAATGATAGCCACTCTTACTAGCATAAGAAAGATTTTCTTTGCTGTTTTGATTTGCATTTCTCCAATGGTCAAAGTTTCTGAACATTTTTTCATGTAATTATTGGATATTTATACCTCTTCTGTTGAGAAATGTTTGTTCATTTTAATTGCTCATTTTTAATTGGGTCATTGGGGAAGGGCTGTAAAATTTAACTGACTATTAACGTAAATAAGTAATATTCAACTAAATTTACTCAGTAGAGTTCTGGGTATGGAAGACCCATCCTAGGGACAATTGT
Source organism: Dolichotis patagonum (assembly GCA_004027295.1). Lineage (NCBI taxonomy): Eukaryota > Metazoa > Chordata > Mammalia > Rodentia > Caviidae > Dolichotis > Dolichotis patagonum. The sequence goes on along the minus strand of PVJX010015815.1, from coordinate 18,099 downwards.
CACCAAAACCATATAAAAGGGGAATGAAGATGGAAGGCTGATGCTTCTTTTTCTTCAAAGGAGCTTCGGTCTTTCCCTTTATCTTGGATGACATCTTCAGCATCCAGTTTAAATGTTTCAGCCTTCTGGTGCAGATGCTTTAGCCTTCCATTAGAGATCCTTCAGTCTCCTGAGGCAGACTCACACGGGACACTATAGTGAGCTCAAGAGCCTTCAGCTGCATCTTTCAGATCTCCAATGCGCAAACAGACCTTTTGCACTCTTCCATGTCTGACTCTATGGGCAACATTTTAAGCCAATATTATAAATTAATACATAATTGTACATCTTGCATTAAATTTGTTTCTCTAGTAGGCACTGACTAATACAGTGGGTGTCTAATTTTTTCAGCTCTTTGTGTATTCTAGGTGTTACTTCTCTGCCCCTGGTGTAGCTAACAAAACTTCTTCTTTCCATTCTGTAGGTTTTCTTTTCATTGTATTGTTTTCTTTGTTGTGCAGAGCTTTCTAATTTGTTATAATCCCATCTTTCAATTATTTTAACTATTTGTTTTACAAGTAGGGTTATACCCCAAAAGCTCTCGCTTATGCTTATGCCTTCAAGAGGCTTAACAAAATATTTTTGGGCAGATTCATTGTTTTTATTTTTATATCTAGATCTTTGATACATTTGAATTTTACTTTATTTTTATATGGGGTAAGAGATATTGGTGTAGATTCATTCTTCTCCACATGAATAACCAGGTTTCCCAGAACCATTTGTTGAAGTGGCTTTTTTCCTGTAAAAATTTTTGGGCTTTTTTTAATATCTGGTTACTGTAATTGTATGGGGTTGTTCCAGTATTCTCAACTCTATTCCTTTGGTCAACATGTCTGTTTCTGTGCCAATGCCATTCTAATTTTATTACTGTAGATTTGTATTATTATTTAAAATCCGTTTCTCCTGTTTTCTCTTAATATCAGGAGTGCTTTCACTATTCTGGGTTACTTCTGGTTCCATCTAAATTTTAGGAATATTTTTCTAGTTCTCTGTAGAGTTGTTGATATTTTGGTTGGAATTCTATTAAACTCATATATCATTCTGGTAATATGACCATTTTGACATTATTAGTTTTACCTCTACAGGAAAAGTATGTATTTTCCAATTTCATAATGTCTTCAATCTTTTTTAAAGGGTACTATAGTTTTCATTGTAGAACTCTTTTACTTCCTTGGTTAGCTTAATTCTTAGGCATTTATTCTTTTAAGCTACATCCATACAAAAAAAGAATTACCTGATATCTTTTTAAGTGGTTTTATTGTTAGTGTATAAGAACCCTACTGGTATTGAGCATTGATTTTCCAACCTGCCCCTTTGCTAAATATGTTATTCACTCAGAGTGTCCTATTTCATTTTTTTTCGGTGTGGCCTTTCTATTTAAAGGATCTTGTTATCTGAAAATAGTTTTGACTTCTTCCTGTCTGATCATATCTTCTTTTTTCTTTCTCTTGCCTGATGCTCTTTCTGAAGTTTTGAGTACTATATTAAACAGGAGGGTTGACATTGATCAACTTTTTCTCATTTCTGATTTTAGAGAAAATGCTTTCAGTTTTTTTCTATTTGGTGTGATGTTATTGGGGGGATGTAAATGACTTTTATTATTTTGAGTTAAGTTAATTCTGTGACTGTCAGGGTTATTAACAAGAATGAATATTGAATTTGGTTTTGCCTTCATCAATTGAGATGATCATATGATTGTTATGTTTATTTGGTGGACTACATGTTACTTATATGTGCTAAACCATCTCTGCATCCATGGTCTGAAGTCAAATTGGTCAGTATGGATGATTGTTATAATTATTTGTTGCACTCCATTTGCTATTTTAATGTTGAGAATTTTTCATCTATGTTCATTAAGGAAATTGGCCTATAGACTTCTTTGTATATTGAGTTTTTGTCCAGTTTTGTTATTGAGTTGTCTTGGTTACTTTTCTCTTGTTGCTGAGGCAACATACTTGACACCAGAAATGAAAGAAAAGAAAGAAGGAAAGAAGGAAAGAAAGAAAGAAGGAAAGAAGGAAAGAAAGAAAGAAGGAAAGAAGGAAAGAAAGAAGGAAATGCTTATTTAGTTTAGAGTTCATGGAGGTTTCAGTACATACTCAGCTGGCTGCAAGGCAGGGTGGCATGGCTAAGGGGCAACCATTCATTGTGGTCACAAGCAACAAGAGAAAAAAGGGTAAAAGGAAAAAGCATGCTTCCTTCCCTCCCTTATAGTTTATGCGGGTTACTACCCCTAGAGAGGTACAGGAGTCACAACTGCCAATTCCAGCATTGAACAGTGAACCAATCACAAATGCTAGACTCAGCCAACTACATGACTGCATGAGGCCCTGGGGGGACACAGAGACACAAACCATACCATGAGTTAATACCAGCTTCAAAGAGAGAGTATGGCAGTAATATTTCCTTTGACATGATGGAAGAGTGTCGTAGTATTAATATATGTTCTTCCTCAAAAATCTCACTAAATTCAGTTGTGAATCTATCTGGTGTTTGGCTTTTAAATAGTTAGTACAATTTTTACTGCTGCCTGTATTTCACTGCTCAGTATTGGTTTATTCAGGAACTTTGTAGTTCATATATATCTATAAAATTATCCATTTTTTCTAGATTGTCCAAATCATTAGAATCTAAATTTCTAAAAGTTAATTTTGTCTTTCTACCTCTAACTGTATTGAAATGAATCCTTTCCTCCCTTCTTTTGGCATGTTTGAATAATCTTGTTTATCCTTTGGTAGGACCAATTATCTTAATCATTGATTGTTCATATTGCTTTTAGACTCAATGTCACTTATTTATGCTCTGATAATTTATTTTCTTCTAAATGTTTTGGATTTGAATTATTCTTGAATTTCTAGAATCTTGATATGCATCATTTGGAACACTTTACTTTTCTGATGTAAAGCTTTAAACTTTATGATTGCTTTCAGTGGATTAGCTATATTTTGGTATGCTTTCCAGCCATTCTCATTTCAATCTAGGAACTTCTTTTTCATGATTTATTCTGGAACCATTAAATATTCAAAGGTTACTTTTAATCTACAAAAGATTTGATAGTTTCTTTTGCTGCTGCTTTCTAATTTCACTCTACTAAGGTCTGATAGTATTTAAGAGATCATGTGAATTCTTCTTTGTGTTTAATTAAGCATGACTTATGGCCTAAATAGAATATGATCTACTTTGGAGAAAGATTCAAGTGCTGCTAAGAAATATATATATTTTGATGTGAAGTATAAAACATTCTTTAGATATCTGTTAAGCCCATTTTGTTAATGGTGTGGCTTAACTCTGATATTTCCTTGTTGATTTTTTTAATCTGCTTAACCTACTTATGAGGGTTGGGTATTGAATCCTCCCACACACTACGATTATATTTGTGTGTTTCTGTACTTTTATTTCCAGTATATTTTTGTGTGTGAAACTGGGTGTGTTGACATTTAGTGCCTATGTATTTACAATTTATAATTATTATCACTTCCTGTTGGATTATTCTTTTAGCTGTATATAGTGACATTCTTTGTCTCTTGTGAATAGATTTGATTTAAAATCCATTGTGTCAAATTAGGATAGACGTTACTGCTTGTTTTCAGACTCCAATTGCAGAGAATATCATTTTCATTTCCTTCATTCTCAGTCTGTTTGTTTGTTTTTCAGGATGAGGCAAGTCCCATGGAGTAAACATACAGTTGGTATCTGTCAGTCTATGTCTTTTGATTGAGCAAGTAAAATTGTTTATGTTGAGCATTATTGCTGATAGGTTATTTGCTAATATCTGTAATTTTATTAGTTTTTCAGTACTGATTCTTGTTTTCCTTTTCTTTAACTGATTTCTCATTTGAATGTATTTTTGCTTTGGACTGTTTGGTGATGTTGGCATAACTCTCTGTTTAAAATTCCCTTCAGTATTTTCTGCAGTTCCAGTTTGGTAGTTATGAATTTCTTTAGATTATCTTTGTTATGGAAAGGTTTTATTTTTCTGTCTATATTGAAGAATATTTTTCTTGCTATAGTAATCTTAGTTGGCTTTGTTATCTTGTATGGTTGAAAAACTTCACCCCAAGCACTCATAGATTTTAAGGTTTCTATTGCAAAATATCCTGTTACTCTGATTCGCCTGTCTTTACAAGTCACTTGATTTTTGTCCTAATGTTTGTTGGTATTTTCTCTTAGATTTGCATTTCTGGGATTTTTACTCTGATGTTTCATGGAGAGATTTTCTTCTGGCTTTGGCTATTTGGAGGTCTTAATGCATCATTTACCTTGGCATTCACATAAATCTCTAGCTTTTTTAAAGTTACCACAATGATTTTAAATAAATTTTTATATCATTAGCTTGCTTCTCCAACTTTTTTAGAGTTCTATAATTCTTATGTTGATTATCTTACAGTTATCTCAGCACACTTGAATTGAGTTATAATTATTTCTTATTGTTTTTAGAGTATCACTGAGGAAGTGATCTTGATTACAGCATTCTTTTTTTAACTTAAGACATTCTCTCTTCTGACTAGTCATGTGTACAGAAATGATATTCACTTGGGTTTTTCACTTGCAGAATTCTGCTATATGTTTTTCATAACCTCCAATTCTTTACTAAAGTAGTCATTCATATTCTGCATTTTCTTCTGTAATTCAATCAGATGTTTTTCTCTTTTAAGCTTGATGAATGTTAATTATTCAAATCAACTGCTTATTTACATCTTCTTTGAACTCATAATATTTTATACTTTGTTTCTTCTTTGATTTTTTTCTAACACTTAAACTATTTTGTTTTGTGTTCTTGCCAAAACCTGCCTCCATTTCAGTGCTGTGGGGATCGGATTTATGGAGTTACAAATTTTTGAAGCTTTTTTCCCTCATGTATTCTCATGATTTCTGTGTTTTCTGTTGAATGGTGTACATCGATTGTGATAAAAAGATCTGTCATTGCAGCAAAAATTGCTAGCAATAAATAACAAGAATGTAACAACTATTACTAATATCGACATGCACAGAACCAATCATATATTGATATATAAATTAGAGTTTGTTTAGCAAGTATTCTTCTCTTTCAGTAACCCCATAATACAAAGCATTAGTAAAGAACGTTCAGGTAAATAGGAGATGATTAAAAAAAATAATTAAAATAAATATTAGAAAAATTGAGGATGCAGGAGACTAAAAAGAAACAAAAGCAGGTAAAACAAAGGAATACAATAACATTTGATGTTATTTTATATCCATTAGGATAATAATAGGGAAACAGGTGTTAATCAGATAGGAAAGGGATTAAGCAATGGAGAGAAATGGAGAAAGGGGAATGAAAAAAGGTATTAAGATGTGCTATATGAACCAACACTACATAAAAATATAAACATTATGTAGTGCAAAAATGTACTATAGAAATACTAACAGAACCAGGGTTTAAAGGATATTTGTGGGTAGAGAAAAGGAGTAGAGAGACAGATTTACAAGTAGATAGTAAGTAAGACAGTCTTTAGGGAAATTGTATCTAATTTATAAACCAGTAGAAACCCTATCTAATCATTGATCTTTGAACGAAAACTTACAGGTAAATGTAAAAACTGTACAAACAAAAATGGTAGTTAACACATGTGAGTTTTGTAAAATTATGTCCATCACACACACTCAAAATGTAATAAAAGGAAAAATTGAATTTATATGATAGTTTTAAATAAAAAAGAAGGGATGGGATGATAATACTAGTGATGGTATCCTGAGAAAAGTGTGGGGAAGAGAATGGAGCACGGGGATTTGAATACATAGGAAGAGAAGATACAGGAAGACTGAGTCCAATTAATTACCTAATTGAAACACAAATTTTAGAAATCCTATGAAACAACACTTAATGAGGGCATGTTAATTCAAGATGTTAAGATACATTAATATTTATATTACTCTCAAGAGTTTCAGTATAAAAGAAATTGAAAGGTAGCAAACAATCAGAATAAAACTGGACAAAGACTGGCAAGTATTTTAATTTTTAAGAATTGATATATTAATTCCACTCAAAATTCTCCCTTCCCTTCAAACACACGAACTGCCACTTTCTGAAATTTCTGTGGAAGTCCTCATTCATGAATGTCTTTAGTTGTGCTGTACTGGCAGCCTGACTTTCAAAAGCCATTTTAAGTTGTTTATTTTTCATGGTCATTTTCACTTTGTGGAGGAACCAGAAGTCACATGGTGCCAGATCAGCAGTGTTTCTTCTCAACACTGCTGTTGCTGGGTTTCATCTGATGATATTCTCTTTCAAATTGCTTTCCCATGATTGGTTTTCATTTTACCCAGCGCACTGTGTCCAAGTACCTACAACCCTTAGTGAGTTGAGGTGTCTTCCAAGCATCCTGTGAGCATTAAAGCTTGTAGTCTAACATGGTGTTTTCCCCATCAAATAAAATTTTTAGTATTGTAATTTGATGTGATTTATCTTAGTTACATTTCTATCCTTGCTGAGAGAAAATATTGACACTCAAAATTAAAGGAGGAAAGATTTATTTAGCTCACAGTTTGAAAAGTTTTCAGTCCATAATCAACTGCCTCCAAGGCAGAGTGGTACATGGCAGTGGGGCAAAAGTTCATGGCTGTGCAAGGCAACAAATCAAGCAAGGGAAAGTGAGACAATGTTTTCTGGGCCTTATATTGTATGCGGACCACCTGCCCTAGGGTGGGTATAGCACTCAAACCCTTAATGCTGTCCAGAACTGTACCAAACCAATCAGTGCAGTGATTTACTAATCACATATCCTTAATATCCACATCACACTCTCTAGATTTAACTCCTCTGAAAGAGCCGCATAGATTGCCTGACTCTTTGGTGGACACCTGGACACATACCATAACACTAACATAAATGAAATGGAATTATTTTCTTGCCTTTATTTTCCGTCTATTGTTACCATAAAAAAGAAGCTTTTTGAGTGTCCTGATACTGTTTTCTGCGACTTTTGTTATATCCATTTACTCACTCTAATAGTTTTTGTAGGAACTGCTTAGATTTTTTTGGCGGGGGGGGTACAAGGAATCACACTCAGGACATTGAGCTTGCCAGTCAGGCACTGCGCTACTGAGTTTTATCCCTGGCCAAGATTTTATTTTTTATTTGTCGTTGTTCTAATCAAATAAATTTATGGGACGGAACGTCCTAATTTAATACATGTACATAGTGTGTAATGATCAAATCAGAATATCATTTTCTACATATAAGTTCATGTCATCTGTCAATAAAGAAAAGTTTACTTGTTTTCTAATTTTTTTTGACTTTTTGTTCTTGGTTCATTGCTCTTGATAGAAATTCTATTGCAAAGGTAATAGGGATGGCAAAGTCAGGCATTCTTGTTTCATTCCTAAAAGTAGGGGAGTAGTTTTTAATCTTACACCATGAAATATAATGTCAACTGTTGGTTTTTGACAAGCAGGCTTTCTTACTTTGAAAAAATTCCCTTCTATTATTACTTGAGTGTGTTTATCATAAAAAGATATTGCATTTTATCAGTCCTTTTCATTAATTTTTTTATCATGTTGTTGATGCAGTTTATAAAAATTTTAAATTCAACAATCTTTTCATTATTAAAATAATTACAACATTATAACCAGGTTATAATTCATAATCATTTTAATATGCTACCAATTTCACTTGTTAACGTTTTGCTGAATGTTTCACCTATAGTCATAAGGGATGCTGATTGACAGTTTATTTTTTAGGGAAATCTCTATATCTGGTTTTGATATCAGATTAACACTAGCCTCATTATTTCCCTAAATGTGTGGTAGATTTGCCAGTAAGCACAGCTAGTTGTAGCACATCATTTGCTGAAAAATTTTGAATTGCTTCAAAAATTTTATTTATAGAATTTTTCAAAATTCTCATGTGTTCTTGAATCAATTTTTTTCTTTACTTTTAGGAATTTGTTCATTGTATTTACTTATATTTTAAGTACCCAGTTGTTTATTTTGTACTTTAATAATTTTATTTCATAATTTCTTCAATAATGCTGCTTACTTTAATTTCTGATAGTAGTAACTTGGAACATCTCTTTTTTGTGGTCAGTCTAAATATTTATCAACTTTGTGATATTAGCAAATAATTAAACTGTGGTTTCATCTACACTTTTTAACTATGCTTCCTTCCAACATTTTGCTTAGCAGGCTTTTTATTTTTGTCTCTAAATTATATGGTTATGTAATAATTTGAAGTCTTTATCCTTTATTTGAAGGGATATTTATAGATTTGATCTTTATAGTAGATTATGCTTTAAAACTAAGGAAGATCATTTGCTGTCTTAAAATGTATAGTGACTACAATATTTAATACAGTGCAAATGCTATGTAAGTACTTATACTGTATTATTTAGAAAATACAAAAAGTTTGTACATGTTTAGTAAAAATAACCTAATGATCCTCATGCTACAGAAGCCTGATATATTTTCATCCCACCCAACACACTTCCATCATTAGTAATGTCTTGTATTATTATAGTACATTTACAACAATTGATAAACCAAAAATGAAACATTAATATAAATGAACTCCACAGTTTATGTTTAACTTGTGCTGTATATTTTATAGGTTGTGAGTAATGCACGACATGTAAGCATGATTATAGTATCATGAAATAGTTTTAATGATTCTGAATTTCCTTATGCTCCACTTATTCATCTCTCCTCTGCTTCTGAGCTCCTAGAAATCGCAGCTATTCTCATTATCTGCATGATTTTGCCTTTTACAAAGTCATACATAGTTGAATCAGACAGCTTACAAGTTTTTCAGATAGTCTGTTTTTCATATTTATATGCATTACAGCTTCTTCTATGTTTTTGTGCCTTGATAGTCCCATTTTTTCTTAACACTTAACAGTAATACTCCATTCACATGTTGAAGAACACTTGGTTCCTACCAGGAGTCAACAATAGGCAATTAAGTTGCTATAAAAATTCATATACAGAGTTTCTGTGGACATAATTTTCAACTTGTGAATATATATGAAGGATTGAAATTGCTGGATCATATGATTAAATTATGTTTAGCTTTATAAGAAATTGTTAAACTGCCTTCAAAACCGTCTGTGCTATTTTAAATTCTCATCCACATGGAATGTTAATTAGCGATGCTTCACATTTATAGGCAATTGGCACTCCCAGCATTTGAATTTTGGCTCTTCTACTAGTGCTATATTCTGAATCTGCCCCACAGTATTTGGACATTTAATTTAATTGCCAGTATGATAGCATTAAGAGATAAAACTTTTAAGAGGTGATTAAAGCAAGAAGGCAACACACTTACTAATCAGAATAATGACTTTAAAGAAGCATTAGCTGGACCAGGTTTTGTGTATGGGGACCTTTCTTCTACTTAAAGATACAGTGTTTGTCCCCTCCAGAAGACATACCAAAAAATTGTCAACTTGGGAAATTAAAAAAACAAAAACACAAACAAACAGGCCCTTAATAGACACTAAATCAGCCAGTACCTTGATTTTGAGTTTGCAGATCCAAAAATTGTGGGAAATAAATATATATTGTTCACAAATTATCCACTCTCAAATATTTTTATATATCAGCAGTAACTAAGAAAACTAGGCATGCAATGAGATCTTACTATTGTTTTCATTATAAATTCGCTGATGACACAAAATGTCCACTCTACGTTTATGTTTTTATTTGCCATACATATATTTTATTTGGTGATGTGTAGCTTAGATTCTTTAGCCTGTGTTTAATTTGAGGTTTTATTGCATTATTATTGGTTTTTAAAAGTTATTTCTACAATTTTGGATCATAACTCTTTTATCAAGTATGATTTTTGCAAATAATTTATCCAAACCTGTAGTTTAAATTTTCACTTAATCATTTCTTTCAACAAGCAAAATTTTTAACTTAATTTAATTTTAGAGGAGTACTAGAAATCAAACTCAGGACTTCACATTTGCCAGGCAGGCACTGTTAAATTTTAATAACATCTCACTTGTCAACTCTTCTTCCCAAAGTTGTGTTTTTTGATGATTTGCCTAAAAAATCATCATCAAACTCAAGGGCATGATGATTTTCTTCTAATAACATAGGAGGCCATGTTAGCAAGTAATTCTTTTAAGCATTCTCAAATTGTATATTTCATATTTAAGTCTATGATCCATCTTTGTTTAATTTTTGAAAAGTGTAAGGTTTATAACTGTATTCTATTTTTCATGTTAATGTTCCAGAACTATTGAAAAATATCCTTTTTCATTAAAATGTCTTGTTCCTTTATCAAAATCAATTGAAAATAATCATATGGATCTGATTTTAACTTTCCTATTCTGTTGTCTCTATAAATTTGTTTATTCTTTTGCCAATGATGCATTCTCTTAATCATCATACTTTTATAAGTCTAGAAATGACATAGTATAAGTCCTTAGCAAAGGAGCAGTCTTCTGCTTCAGTATTATGATGAGAATTCTAGGTCCTTTGTTTCCTGATACAAACTTTAAATTTAAGTTGTTGATATATACAAAACAACTTCCTTGGATTTTGATTGAGATTGCATTGACTATACATGAAGTGGGGAAGAAAAGACACATTTATATTATTGAGCCTTCTTATTCAAGTACTTGCATGCACATTTAAATCTTTGAATTTACTCATCAAAGTTTTTTAATGTTCCTCGTGTGAAACTTAAACATATTTCTGTGATATTTATAAAGAATTATATAAATGTATGGTGTTAATGTAGATGGTATTCTTTAATTTCAAATTCCAATTGTACATTATACTTTTTAACTTTATTATAATCATGTAATATTATGAGAGTTGTTGTTTTATTTATTTCTTTCTACATGGACAATCATGTTCAAAACAGTTTTATTTCTTCCCTTCAAAAGTTTTATGTACTTTATGTGTTTTTCTTATGTCATTAGCTAGGGCTTCCACTAAGACATGAATAAGAATAGTGACAAGAGATATATTTGCCTTGTTTATGATCATAGTGGTAAATTATTTTTTCTCATCATCAAGTATAAAATTACCAGTAATTTAAACATTTTATATCAAGTTAAAGTAGTTATCCCTCTATTTCAAATTTTTAAGTGTCGTGGCTATTCATAATAGTAAAATCTTGGAAGTGGCCTATACATCTTTTAACAGATAAAGGATTTAATAAATGTGGCATTTACACATCATGGAGTAGTACTCTGCTGTAAACAGGATCAATTTGTGTTATTTTTAGGAAAATAGATGCACTTTGAGACCATAACCTTAATTGAAATAAAACAGACACACATATTTAAATATGATATGGCACGAGCTTAAATATCACATGATTTTTTATGAGAAACCCAAAAAAGGCAAATAAATAAATCAAAGAGCCAAAAAAAAGATGGAAATGAGAAAGATGAAGACAGATGTTCTGCAAATGGTAAAGGGACCAAGAGTTGGAGAGTGTGGGCAAGGACATGTACAAATTATTCATATATATTATATGCATGTACAGACATCTCACAGTAAATGCAATCATTATGTACTGCAAACATTATGTACTGCAAACCTGTACTAAAAATAAAATTTAGAAAAGAATGTGTGGTGGTTTGTGTCACACATTTCTTTTCATTTATTGAAATAACCATATTTTCAGCTATAATCATTTGATATGATGTATTACATTAATGATTTTCAAATATTGGACCAGCCTTGCTCACATGAAATGCATTAGAGTTGATTATGGTACATAATTCTATTTATAAATGATAACAATTTATTTCTAGTTTCAAGAATGCATTGAAGATAATTCATGTAATAGTAAAATATTGATTGGAAAGATTATTAATTTTGATTCACATGTGTCAAGCTATATGTTTTGCCCTTTTTGTGACTTTTGGAAGACAGTATATTTTAAGAAATTGGTCAATTTGATCTACATTGTCATTGCTATGTGTAGAATATTCCATAATAATAGTCCTTTACTATCATTTTAATTTCTATAGAATCAGTAGACATGGCCGCTTTCATTTCCTATTTTTATAAATATTGTATGCAGTAATGGGATTTGGTATGATATTTAATATGTGTATACCTTATCACTAATGAATTTCAGTTTGTTTTATGAATTTGTGTCACCTTCCTTTTTTGGGCCTGGATTAAAGTCTGTCAATTTTATTAATCTTTTTAAGGAACAACCTGTTGGGTTTTTTTTCCTCTGTTGATATCATACTTTCAATTTCATTTATTTCTAATCTGATTTTCATTATCTTTTCTTCTTCTACTTTAGAGTTAACTTAATCTACTTTTCTAGTTTCTGAAATTCAGTGATTATATTGTTGTGACTAGATCTTTTTTTTTCTATATGAATTTAAAATTATACATTCCCTTCTAAGTACTGACTTCACTGCAGCTAAGATACTGTAGGTTTTACTTTCAATTTTAAGTAGCTGAATATACTTCAAATTTCCTTTGATACTTCTTTTACGCATGTGTCATTTCAAGGTATATTGTTTAATCTATAAGAATTAGCTATTAGGAGTATAGAGTTTAATTCCCCTGTAGTCTGAGCATATTTTGTTTCTTTTCTATTGTTTTAAAATATTTAAATATTTTCTATGATGCAGAATGTGGTATATATTGATGGCTATTATGTTTGTGCGAAAGAAGAATATGTTTCTTGATGGTTTTATGTAAATCATTTTGTGTTAACTCTATTTCCATTAATTTAATGGTAATGCATTTAATGATTCTTCTGCCTGTTGAATAGGTCAGTTATTGATAGGTGGACTTTGAAGTCACCATCTGTAATTGTGGTTTAATCTACTTGTTGAATTTCTATCAGGTTGTGTTACACATATTTGATGCTCAGCTTTTAGCTATATATATTACAGAGATTTATGGTTTCTTAGAGAAGTGGTCTATTTATTATTACATAATTGTGCTTTTATCATGTCATTTCCTTTGAAGTATGCTGTGTTTGAAATCAATATAGCTATTCCACTTTCTTTTGATTAGCATTAGTCTGGAACGTTTTTCTCCATTACTTTAGTTTAATCATTGTTTTTATAATTAAAATGAGTTGCTTATTAAGGAATATGCAGTTACAGGTTTTATCCAGTCTAACATTAATATATTTTCATTGATTTATTTAGAGCATTGCAATTTAACTAGCTAATGCTTTTGTTACCTCTTATATTTGTATTTGTTTGTTTGTTTTTTCTCTTCCACTATACATTTCTTCTTTTCTGGTTTTAATCTAGCATTTTGCAAATCAGCTGTACTACTGAAGAATAAGAAGAACAAAACTTTATTATTCATTAACTTAGATATGAATGAAATATGTGGCCACAAATTAACTGTTAAAAGTATATTTCAATAAAAAGCACATTGTAGAGTGCCCAGGCAGTAAGACTACACTCTGCATCTGATACCACCCCAAGGAGCATGAGAAGGACAAGTGGGACTACATGGACTATGCTCAGTGAACTCCAAGCAGCCAGCAGGGCAGGGAGCCCACTGTGGCCCCTGACTGCGCACGCCCCAGCAGCAGAATCCCAGTGCACATGGAGCAAAACTGGAACTCCGTGCCCAGGCAACAAGACCATACCCTGTGTCTGATACCACTGCAAGGCACATGAAGAGTGACCACTGGGTCTAACCAGCCTATACCCAGTGAACTCCAAGCAGCAAGCAGGATCCAGAACACACCCCTGGGCCCTGACTGCACACGCTCCTGTGAAATCCCAGTGCACAGGGCAAACTTGGAACTCTTCACCCAGTGCAACCTTGGACTACAGCGGATTATCTGTGCTAGCTTGAAGGGAGATTAAGTGACTGCCTCACCGAAACAAGATCTCAGCTGGCTCTATTCAGTGTGGTGAGTATGCCCCTAAAATAAAGGTGTACAGTGGGTAAATAAGTACAGTAGTAAAGCTCCCTCCAACTAACTGTAAGATCTTGGTAAGTCTGACAAGAGTGAGGGTGACCCCTTCCTACACACAGAAAACATCAGTCAGAGTGAGGAGTGTGCCGAGAAGGACTCCTCACATTGAAGAAAATCAAAAGGGCTTATGAGACACAGGCATACAATAGGGACACAGTAGGGCCTCAGCCAACACAAACACTGCAGACAGGGAGATTTGATGACCTGGAATAACCTGAAGATAATCTACAAGCAGAAACTAAAAGCTGACTTAACATCAATACTACTAGGCTTGTCAGCCCAGGAAGAATATAGGACTCACCAACAGGCCCTGCAGCAGGAAGTCAGGTGACTGGCCCACCTATTCATTGTGGGACCCAGCAACTGGACAAACATCAACCCTACAGCAGGACACCAAGATACACACTACCAACAGTTGACACTAGTGGATCTGAAGGACCAAACACTAACTCAAAAGAGGAAAATGGTAAAATGAAAAAGCAAAATGCAATCTCAAACATCCAGTCCATCAGTAGAAAGTACAGGAGATACTAAATTAAAGGACTCCAAAAGTAACACAACAGAAATCTCTAAAAAGTTAGCAAATGAAATTTTAAAAACCAACTCCATAAGGCCATAGAAGAAATAAAATTAGAAGTACTCTCCTAAGTAAAGATAAAAATACCAACCTTAGTAAAGCAGGTGCTGAACCCAGCTAAAGAAGAAATAGAGAAAAAAAGTACAGGAACATGGGAAACTGATTGAAACCTTGAATGAACAATATAGAAAACAAGCAGAATTCGTGAAGCAAAGTGAAAGAGACAAGAAACAAAAAATTCGATTCAAGGCATGCAAAACCATTTAAATGAAGTGAGGATAGGATTTAGGACCTTGAGGACAGGATTGCAATTAGTGATCATGAAAGGATAGAACTTTTAAAAATAATAAAGCAGCATGAAATGACAATCCAGAAGGTTCAAGACAATGCCAAGAGCAACAATATAAGATTAATAGACATAAGTGAAGACGCTGGAGTCAATGCAAATAACATATCTAAAATATTCACAGAAATAATAGGGGAAAATTTCCCAACAAAGGGAAAAAGTCTGATATGCAGATAAGTGAGGCATATACAATGCCAGTCACAACCAACATAAATTTAGACCCAGACACATAATAATTAAGATCTCAGACATACAACATAAAAACAGAATTGTAAAAGGTGTTAGAGAAAAGACACAAGTCACCTATCCAGGAAAACCCATTAGAATCACAGCAGACTTTTCAGCACAAACCCTCAAGTCAAGAAGTGCTAGGAGTGAGATATTTCAAGCCCTGAAAGAAAACAACTTTCAACCCAGACTGATGTACTCAGCAAAACTTTCATTCAAATTTAATGGTTGAAACAAGATACTTCCATGACAAAGAACAACTGAAGAAATTCATGTTCACCAAACCAACCCTAGAAAGAGTGTTGAAAGACATACTAGACAGAGATAAAAATGAACACAATCCACAGAACAACAGAAAGAAACCAACAAGTAGGACAAGCAATTAAATAAGGGGAAAAGCAGAAAGCAAACAATTGGAACATAACATGGCAAAGTTGAGCCAGTACATATAAGAAATATCCATAAATGTAAATGGCCTCAATTCAATTATCTGTCAATAGGTTGACAGAATTAATCAAGAAACATGATCCCACAATATGGTGTATACAAGAAACACATCTGACCCAAAAAGAAACTCATAGATTATATCTCAAAGGGTAGAAAACAGTATTCCATGAAACAGGAACTCAGAAAAAAGCAGGGGTAACTATTCTATTTGCACACAATGTGAACTACAAACCTATAATGATTAAAAGAAACAGAGAAGGTCACTAAACACTAGTAAGTGGAAAAATTCAAGAGGAAGAACTAACAAATATAAACATATATACATTAAACATGGGAGCACCTAACTATATAAGACAGATACTAATGGACATGAAAAACCAAATACAAAAGAACACAATTATTACAGGGGAACTTAACAGCCCATTGTCACAAAAAATAGGTCAAATAGACAAAAAGTAAGCAAAGAAGTTATAGAAGTGAACCATACCTGTGAGCAACAGGACTTAGTAAATGTTTACAGAGTGTTCCACCCAACCACAACAGAATACACATTCTTCTTATCTGCATACCAGACATTCTCCAAAAGGGACATTATATTATCCCATAATACATTCTTAAGTAAATGCAGAGGTATTGAAATTATCCCATGCATAATATCTGACAATAGCACACTGAAATTGGAAATTAATGGCAAAAGAAATTGCAAAACCTTCACGCATAAATGGAAATTAAATAACAACATTTTAAACAACCAGTGGGCTACAGATGAAATTAAAGAAGAAATAAAGCAACAACTACAATTCAATGAAAATGCAGAAACAACATATCGTAATCTGAGGGATGCAATAAAAGCGGTCTTAAGAGGGAAATATATAGCAATAAATGGTCATAGCAAGAAAACAGAATGAGCACAAATAAGCAATCTAATGCTTCATCTCACACTTCTAGAAAAAGAAGAGCAAGTTAAACCCAAAGCTCATAGAAGAAAGGAAATTGCAAAGATTAAAACAGAAATCAATGCAATTGAAACTAAAAATACAACAAAAGAATTAATGAATTTAAAAACTGGTTTTTAAGAAGTAAACAAAACTGACAAACCTCTAGCTAACCTTATCAAGAAAAAGAAAAAACCCAAATTCATGCAATAAAGACTGCAAAGGGTGAAATTACTACAGATACCATGGAAATTCAAAAGACCATGAATACATATTTTGAAAATCTTTACAAACATAGAGAGGAAAATACAGAAGAAATGGACAGATTTCTAGAAACATATGAACTACCAAACTCAACCAAGAAGAAATAGCAATTTTGAATAATCCAATATCAGCTACTGAAATTGAAATCGTACTAAGAAACTTACCAACAAAGAAAAGCCCAGGTCTTGATGGATTCTCAGCTGAATTCCACAAGAAATTTGGAAAAGATTTGATGCCAATACTCCTTAAACTCTTCAACAAAATTGAAAAGAAAGCAATCTTTCCTAAATCATTCCTGGAGGCAAGCTTTACTCTCATACCAAAACCAGAGAAAGACCCAGTGAAAAAGGAGAACTATAGGCCAATCTCACTAATGAACATTGATGGAAAAATAAAATATTGGCAAAGAGAATGTAGCAAATCATCAAGAAGATTATACATAATGACCAAGTGGTGTTCATTCCATTAATGCAGAGATGGTTTAACATATGCAAATCAATAAATATGATACACCATATCAACAGAGCCAAAAACAAAACCCACATGGTCATCTTAATAGATGCATAAAAACTTTTGATAAAGTCCAACACATGTTCATGATAAAAACCCTTCAGAAACTTGTAATACACGGTGTCTATCTCAATCTTATAAAGGCCATCTTTGACAAACCAACAGTCAATGTTATACTAAATGGACAAAAACTAAAAGCATTCACTTTAAAATCAGGAGCATGACAAGGATATCCATTATCAGCACCCCTCTTCAATATAACTCTGGAGACACTAGCCTGGAAAATCAGACAAAAGAGTGAAATAAAATGAATTAAGATAGGAAAGGAAAAAGTTAAATTATCACTATTTGCAGATGACATGATACTCTATATAGAAGACCCAAAAAACTCCACTAAAATACTACTAGAGTTAATAAACAAATTCAGCAGTTTAGTTGGATACAAAGTCAATGTTCAAAAATCAATAGCATTCCAGTACACAAACAAGAAATTCACTGAGAGAGAAATTATTGAAATATCACTGTTCATAAAAAAATCTAAACTATGAAATTCTTAGGAATCAACCTAACTAAGAATGTAAAAGACCTATATGCTGAAAACAATACTACACTAAAAAAGGAGATTGAAGAGGATATTAGAAAATGGAAGGATGATCCTTGCTCTTGGCTAGGAAGAACCAAAATTGTGAAAATGGCCATATATCCAAAACTGTTATACAGATTCAATGCAATTCCAATGAAAATACCATTGACATACTGCAGAGGTCTAGAGAAAATACTCCTAAAACTCATTTGAAACAGAAGAAACCTAGAATAGTAAAGAAAATTCTGGGCAATAAAGACCAGGCAGGAGGCATCTCAA
>PVJX010015814.1:0-41714 GCA_004027295.1 Dolichotis patagonum | reverse complement strand
AGAGATATCTTCAGGACCTCGTAAGCGGGACCAAAACTGAAATATTAATTCAAATTAAACAAGAGATAAGTAGATTAATAAAAGAAGGGCTGGGCACCTCTCAAGAAGGCACAGACAGAAGAATGGAGGAACAAAAATGGAGAGAAAAATTTAATGAAGAATTCAGGAAAAACCTAGAATTCATGAAGCAAATTCAAAGAGATTATCAGGAAACTAAAGACTCCATAGAAAGCTGCCAAAACTGCTTGAAAGAAACCAAAGATACACTATCAAAAATTGAACACAGGCTTGCAACGCATGATCATGAAGGGAAGATCTCTTAAAAATAACAAGGGAGCAGGCAGTAAAGATACAAAGACTGGAAGACGACAAGAGGATCTATAACTTAAGAATAAAGCATGTGAATGAAGAAGCAGGAGTCAAAACAGAGGAATTACAAAGGCTATTCACAGAAATTATTAAGGAAAATTTCCCAAGCATAGAAAAAAGAAATTATATGCAGATGTATGAAGCATACAGAACTCCAGCCACCTACAACCAAAACAGAGCTACACCCAGACACATAATAATCAAGATCCCAGAAATTCAATATAAGAACAGAATATTAAAAGCCATCAGAGAAAAGAAACAGATCACCTATAAAGGAAAATCCATCAAAATCATGGCAGACTTCTCAACACAGACCATCAGGTCAAGAAGAGCTTGGAGTGAAGTAATTCAAGCCCTGAAGGAGAACACTCTCCAGCCCAGATTGATGTATCCTGCAAAACTCTCTCTCTAGAAATTAATGGAGAAGCAAGATGCTTCCATGACAAAGAGGAACTAGGAGAATTTGTGACCACCAATCCAACCCTACAAAAAATACTGAAGGACATTCTAGGGAGAGAGAACAAGAATACGAGCATTTCAGGAACAGTGACAGAGAGGCCTCAGTGAATGGGGCAGATAGTGGAGTGGAACAGAAAAATAGACAAACAATGGCAGAAAAACAGAATAGCAGAAATAAGGCAGAGAAGATTGGCTGTAATCTCTAGTATAGACGGCCTTGAAATATTAAAAGAGAGAAACACAGGCAGAGTAGATCAGGAGATAGGGTCCATTGAGATGCTCTATATAGGGAGGTAGTGGGACCCAAAACAAGCAGTGCACCCCATGGGAGTGAAAGGGGAGGAATTGTCTAAAAAAGGAAGGCAGAGTACATTGTTAATTGGGTAACAAGATTTAAAATTTACATTATTCTCACCACTCTGCTTGGATGGATTACGTGCTGTTCCAGTTTGTCTACTTACACTAGACTTGAGGACATAGTCAGCTATCCCAAAAATAAGAGGACATATTATGGTAATCATCCCTAATTTTCCTATCAACTTAATCTGAAGCCCTTTATAACTTATACTGTCTTATTATGACTGATCTTATTTGAATCTGGTTTGTTAGATTGCTACTTTGTATTGACTGATTTTATTTAAATCTGTTATGACTGATAGCATCAAGTCTAAGAGTATAGACAACTACACTGAAGATGACAAGATTCACTAAGATATCCACTCTGGTTTGATTATTGCTTGCTTTTGAAGTCTTATAATGTCTCCAATGCTTCATTTTTATTAATGTTGTTATATACTGCTTAGACATCATGGTAACCATTGTAGATCACCTTGTATTGTGGTTTTATGTGACTTTTTTTGCCTCATGCTTTTCTAGAAATTGTTTTGTTTTATCTTGCTTTGTTTTGTTTTTCCCTCTAATACAGAAATGATAGATATACATGTAGAGACTCATGTATACATAGAGCTTATAAACAGTTTACAAGAACCAACTATATAACACATGTTGAAATGAACAACTACTTTGAAGAAAAAGAGACACGACAATACCCAGTGCTGATTCCATAATGTCTGGATGTGAAGTCCAGCAAAACTATCACTTTTTGTTCAAAGTGATTTTAGCTTGCTTTGTATTGTTTAAGCTCAACACATATGAAGGTATGGACAGCTGTTTTGAGGAAAATGAGAGATACTATGACAGCCATTCTTGGCTTCCCTAATGTATGGTCTTGAAGACCTGAAATGCCCCTCTCATCCTGCTCAGATCAATTCCATACTATGTTGTTTCATGTGAATTCCCTGTATATGAAAATATGGACAACTATTTTGAAGAAAACAAGAGTCAATATGATAGAGAGTGAATATCTCCGATTGTCTAGTTTTGAAATTTATGTCTCTTACATTGCTTTCTTGTGATCTGCTTTGTTCTGTTTTGTTGTGTTTAATTTTACCCTTTTGATATAATTTCATGTATGTTTGAGTGTTTAAGATGGATGACCATATTGCTGTTTTTGTCAGATCGTGGAGCAGAACTGTTAACAGTCTCACTGTTTGAATGCCTACTTTACATGTTTTAACTCTGTAATTTGAATAACTATTTCCAAGAAGTCAGTGTGTAATTTGTCAAGTAATAATTTCTTAGGTTTTTTTGTTGTTGTTCTTTTCCTTTTTTCCTTGGAATTCTGTATTGT
Source organism: Dolichotis patagonum (assembly GCA_004027295.1). NCBI lineage: Eukaryota > Metazoa > Chordata > Mammalia > Rodentia > Caviidae > Dolichotis > Dolichotis patagonum. Next base: position 39,196 of record PVJX010015814.1, on the reverse strand, counting down.
TGCTACCCTTTATTCTGTTTTGTTTTTTCTCTTTAAAGAAAAATTTTTAAAAAGGCAGCTTTATACTCCCCACCTGTCAGTGTTGATAAGATAGTTAAAGTTGATATTCTTTGAGCAATAGTATGAAAACTCACCTGTTTACTGATTTCTTTGGAATGCAGGTATTTAAGACTGTCCCTTCATTTTGCTCACCACTCCTACACTTCCTTTCCTCAGAGCTCAGCTTTTTTTAAGGATTATTGAAAGAATGTTTTTCTTTTTCTCTCAGATCTTGTTGAAAGGCATAAAACAAATAAACATTTACTGAAAAAAGTCAAAATCAATTATTGGATGTAGAATACAAGTTTATGTATGAAATTGGAACACACCGGAAAATTTAGTTAGAAGTGATGAGGAATGAACCACTGAACTAATATTGTTCTGGTTGCTTTTCTCTCATTGCTGAAAAGCAAATACCTGCCTCCCAAAATTAAGGGAGGAAAGATTTATTTAGATCACAGTTTGTAGAGGTTTTAGTTCACAGTCAGCTGACTCCAAGGCTGGGTGGCATGGCAGAGGGGCAACAGTTCATTGCAGCAGAAGACAGCAAAAACAACCAGAGTAAAAGGGGGTAAATAAGCCTCGTTCTGCTCATTGCTTCTTAGCTACATTGCTGGGAGTAGGGTGGTGCCAATCCAATGGGTGAACTGATTCAGTAATCACTCACACTTAATCCCAGAACTCTTAATTCTAGCATTGCAGTAAAAATCAAGCACAAACTCTAGATTCAGCTGCCTCAGAACAAGCCCCATCTAAAAGTGCATGAGACTTTGAGGGGACATCCATATACAATCCATAACCAGTAACTCCTTTGCTCCTCATGGTTACTTGCTGGTTTTAAGTTCTACATCGGGACTGTGAGTGCACGTTCATACAAGCCCAAATAACTAGTGGTTGCTTCCTCAGAAGAGTCCATAGGCCCTATGGAATTCTTTAGACCAAGGTAAATTCACTCAGAAAAACTCTTAGTAGTCTTTTTTATTAATCTCTCAGTTTGAAAAGGCAAAAGGCAAATAAATAAATAATTGGATAGATAGATAATTTTTTAAAAGGCAAAAGCCTGACTATGTGTGTCTGCAATCTCAGCTAATTAATTGGAAGCAGAGGCAGGAGAATCCCAAGTTTAAAGCCAAGCTGGGTAATTTAGCTCACTCAAATAGCCAGTTCCCTCTCCCACTTTTCTTTAGGAAGTGGCGCGCTTTTTTTTGTACTAAGGATTGAACTCAGGTGCTTATGCCACTGAGGTAAATCCCCAGCCCAGGATAGATAATTTAGAAAGATCTTGTTTCAGAAATAAAAAAGGGCAAGGGTGTGGTTCAGTGCCAGCGTAACTGCCTAACATTCATTAGTTCTTGGGCTAAACCACAAATAACACAAAAAGAAAGAAAAGAAAGAAAGAAAGAAATCCTTAATCCTCAGCTGTTTCATTCCTTAGAAACTACAATGAGTAGTATAGTGAATGCCCTTAATTCTAAAGATATCACATGGTACCTTTATTACACTCCTTTTAGATAAAAACATTCATATTTCTTGTATAAATAAAGAATCTATTTTATATACTAGTTTTAATCAATTATTTTCAATTTCTATAGCTAATCTTTGATTTTATTTAAAAAGAGACAAGATTTGACAAAATTTTAGTTAGTAGTCTAAACATGTCAATTTAAATAACATTCAAAGGACCAAGGTATTTATTATGTTTCCAGCAAGGCATAATAGTGCGAATAAAATTTCAGGAACTTACAGAAAGACAGCTGCTTCCTTAAACACATACAGACTGGGTACTGTGAATAAATGATGCCAAAATGCACTTAAAAGACATGATAACATTTTTATGAAGAGCAAAGAAAGAAAACATGCAAATATAATAACTAAATAAGTCTATTGTCTCCTTATCAAGGCATAAAAAATGACAATATGCTAGTGATACAAACTATAGGAAATGTTATGGGACTATATTGACTAGATCCATTTAACTCTATCTTAGTTATTTTTCTCATTGCTGAGACAAAGTATCCCAAACCCAATGTTAAGTGAGAGAAGGTTTATTTGGCTCACAGTTTACAGAGTTTTCTTTGCAAAATTAACTGGCTCCAAGGCAGGGTAGTTTGGCAGAGGGCCATCATAGAGAGCAGTTCAGGGCATCCACAAGATAGGAAAAACAACAAGGGAGAGAGAAGGCTCTTACTCACCCCAGGGTGGTTGTGGCACTCACACCCTTAATCCAGCCAGAATTGTGCCAAACTTATCAGTGGACTGATTTATAGCCACACACCTTTAATCCACTCATCACACACTCTAGATTCAGTCATCTCTGAAAAAACCCTGACCACATGAGGCTTTAGGGGCCATCTATACACAAACCACAGTGTTCCAATTGGAAAATTTATTTCTCTAGCTTCTTACTATCTCTCTCTCTGTAAAATACCATGATTTCTATGGCTTCTTTGCAAAACCGGTATAACAAGCTCTCTCCAAAAATGTTGCACTGTCTTAAAAGAACATGAATTGAGAGGTCATCATAGTAATTATTTTAAAATTAATACTCAGGAGAGGCCAGGGACAACTTCTAAGGAAAGTAAAATCGTTGGAAATTGTGAATGATTTTTGTTTGACAGATTCTAAGCGTTTGCAGTTTAATCACATAGTTGAAAGAAGATTGACCTCCATTAGTCTTTATTTGCTCTGTATGTGTGTGACTGTGTGTGTGTGTACTCATGCACATAATAAAAGTTTACTCTGATGTCTTCCTGTTTTTAATTCTCTCGTTCTTCATGGTCTAGGAGGGGATGTACCATATGAATATGCTCATTTAATTCTGCTTATCTAATGAGTGATGAGAACTTCAAAATAGAATGTTTTTTCAATATTGGATATAACATTTGTTTATCCACTTTACTAAACATGTACACAAGATATAGTAACAACATCATGAAAGGCACAATTTCATGTCTGAAGTAAAGTGAGACTCAGAAGACCTACTTCATCAGACCTACTACAGATCTCAGCAAACTGCTGCCCTTGTTCAAATTGCTCTTTTCTTGCACTTGTGAAATCACAGCTGGCTTCCCTTATAAAAAGAGATCACATAATAATTGCACTAAATATGCATTAAATTACTCTGTGAAATGATAGGGGTATCCATTATAAATCACGTATTTAAGGAGTTTAATCAGCTATTTAAATTTTCATCAGGATACAAGTAAACACGTATGCTCTTGGCCAAAGGCATTCTATTTGCCACAGAAATATTTTTTGATTAAGAAAAACACAGGCCCCTATGCTTTTCTAGGGTTTTGAGGCACACTTTTCAGGAGCAGTAAAAACATGAAATTTTTAAAAATCTAACTCGAGCTTTGACACATTGTTTAGTTAGCAATTTTGTTTCTATGAATATTATGCCCCCTCACAGTGCTTTAAAATAAGTATTATTCAGAAAATCTAATTTAGGATAGTGGAAATAAAGAACACAAAAATGCTAGTACATTGTATTATGGAACACCAGAGCTAGTAAATGCAAAGCAAATGATTTTCTAATTACATTGCAAGGTTTTATTTCAGTTGCTTCTATGTTTTATCTTCTTTACACAATAAAATTTAAAACAAAAAGCAAATCAGTGGAGTATTTGTGATTATATTATTTTATTTACACATTTTCTTGACCTGATTTACAAACAGGGCTCTTTTGAGTAACTTTAAAAAGCAGAATTGGTAAATTTATTCTCTCTCTCTCCCTGTTTTTCTTTTTCTTTATTTTTTTGCCAGCATTGGACAAAGTTGGTAAATTTTCTGTGGTCCCAGTGAAGACAATGAGTGGGAAAGTGACTTCTGGTCTCCATCACAGCGATGTTCCATTTATGGAGCACTGGATATTGTGCAGCAACTGTCAGGAAGAGGAAGAAGGGCAAAGGAAGTGAGAGAAATGAAAGGAGATTACCCTTGACTGACACTGATTCATACCTAGATAACTCGATGGAATTTTAAAAAAACATTTCCCTGGAATAATTTAATATTCTAAAGTATCAGGTAGAAATGGTGACCATCTGTAGAAACCATAAATGAGACTTTCCAATGGAAAACGTGGGCACAGGTCATCCTGACTGATGGGAGACAGCAGTGCTTATGAGATACTCTGATGGCATGCACCAAGAAGTGCACATCTCAGAAATGGAAACCAAACAAAATCCAAATATACAGGAATCTAACTTAAGAAGTCCACCAGATAATTTCAGCATTTGGGGTGTTTAGAGAAAGAGACCAGTCCCTTGATCCTGGTTACATCCTGAGTCCAGCAAAACAAATACAAAAGAAGTAGAAGAAAAGAAATTATAAATATCAGAGCATAAATTAATGAAATTAAGGCTAAAACATTATAAATTATCAATGGATCAAAGAGATGACTGAAAGATATAAGAAATGTAAAATCTAAACGAACATGGCAGAAATCCAGAGGATTATAACACATTATTTGGATAATTCATATTTCAATAAATTGGAGAATCTTTAAAAACTGAATAAATCCCTAGACACCTATAGGTTACCAAACTTGAACCAAGAATATATAAAGAAGTCCTGAGACAGTGGTGCTGTGAGAGGCTGGGGGTTCCCACTTATTCTCCCATTGCCGAGGACAGCAGTGCGGGCCAGAAGAATCTGAGCTTGGCTCCTCCCATCTTCCCTCCACCTGGAATGGTGTGACTGGTAAGAGTCGTGAGATTCTCTTTTCTTCCTCCATCAACCTGGAATGATGCAGCTGAGGAGAGGAGTGACAGCACTGTGATTGTAAAAGGTCATAATAATGCATCAATGTAGTCCAGTACCAAATGGCCCTGCGTCAAATAGAAAACCACTACTCAGTCTAATATACTAGGAAGGCAGGTTCCAGGGCTAAACACAGAGACTAACAACCACATACATCTAAAAGACATCCAGAGGAATGGACACCTCCTAGGAAAATCTCAACACCAGGATAAGGCTATTTAACATAAGAAATCTGCCAGAATCAACATGGAAAACAAAATAAAATAAAAATAGAAAATGACAAGGGGAAAAAGTAAAATGCAATCCCAAATGCCCAGGACACCACAGACCAATCTAGAACACAGAGAGATAGAGGAAATCAGAAGCCAACAAATGGAACTTTCTGAAACGATAGCAGCAGAAGTGAAAAATAAAATAGAAAAGGCCATAGAAAAATATAATCTGTAAGGTGCAAAAAAGAAATAAATATCCCAATAAAACACATTAAAGCAGACACATATAAAGAAGTAAAGGAGCTCAGGAAAACAATGGAAACCATGAATGCCAAACATAGACGAAAAATGAAATCAATGAAACAGTTCCAAACAGAAAGGCAGGAGAATAAAGCTCCATTAAAAGTATATGCAGCAGTTTGAACGAAGGTGAGGATGGAATATCAGATCTAGAAGACAAGAACACAACCAGTGACCAGAAAAAGAAACATATCCTAAAACTTGCTAAGGAACACAATGTATCAATCCAACAGCTGCAGGATAAAGCAAAGAAGAACAGCATAAGATTGACTGAAATCAGTGAAAAATCTAGAGACAGAAAGAATGACATTAAAAACCTCTTCACAGAAATAATGACAGAAAACTTCTGAAACATGGATGAAGAATTTTGCATACAAATAAATGGAGCATATAGAACTCTAAATAACCATGACTTAAACAAATCTACATGAAGGCATATAATAGTCGACATTCCAGAAATTCAGCAAAAGAATGAAATATTAAAAGCAGCTAGAAAAAGAAACATATCACCTATAAAGGAAAGCCAATCAGAATTACAATAGACTTCTCAATACAAATCCTCTAATCCAACAGGGCTTAGAGTGAGGCACTTCAAGCCCTAAAGAAAAACAATCTTCAACCCAGACTGATGTATCCCATAAAACCATCATTCAAAATTGATAGAGAAATATACTATCATGAGAAAGAACAACTGAAAATATTTATGACCACCAAATAAACTCTACAGAATTCTCTGAAGGACATATGAGAAAGAGACAACAAAGACCACAAACATGTGACTACTAATAGAAGGGATACCAGGAAGGGCAAGTAATTAAACACAGGAGAAGAACAGGAAACAGACAATAGAAAAACAACATGAAGAAGAAAAGCCAGTACATATCAGTTACATCCATCAATGTAAAGTCTCAAATTACCAACCGAAAGAAACAGAACAGCAGAATGGATCAAGAAGCAAGGTCCAACAATATGCTGCATTCAAGAAATACATTTACCCAAAAGGAAATTCAGAGATTAAAAGTCAAAGGATGAAAACTAATTCTCCATGCCATGGGAACCCACAAAAAAGCAGGGATAGTTATTCTATTGGCAGACAATTAAAACTTTAAGCCAAAACTGATCAAAAGGGGCAGAGATAGTCACTACATACTTGTTAAGGGGAAGCTCCAAGAAGAGATAACAATCACAAATATTTGGTGTATTTACACACCAAATACAGGTTCATCCTTCTACATAAAACAAATATTAATAGATGTGAAAAACCAAATAAGCACTAACATAATAGTAGTAGGAGGCCTAAATACCAGACTCTCATAGATAGAACAATTAAACCAAAAAAATCAACAATGATATACTAGAATTAAACCAATGCTATGAACAAATGGTCTTAGTAGATATCTATAGAGTGTTCTACCCTAAGCCATCAAAATACACATTCTTCTCAGCTACAAATGGGACACCCTCCAAAATATAACATGTGTTAGCTGACAAAACATCTTTAAGTAAATGTAGCAGAATTGAAATCATCCTATGGATACTATCTGACCATAGCAAAATGAAACTGGAAATCAAATGAAAAAGGAAATCACAAAAGCTACATTAATACATAGAAATTAAACAAACACCCTCTGAACAACCAATGGACAACAGAGATAGATAAAATTTAAAAGTATATGCATTAAACAAAAACGCCAACAAAACATACTGAAACTTATGAGACACAATGAAAGGAATCCTAAGAGGAAAATTCATAGCGATGCACTCACACATCAGAGAAACAGAATGAGCTCAAATCAACAACAGAATGCTGAACTTCAAACTTCTAAGAAGACTAAATCAAACCCAATGCTCATACAAATGAGGAAATAATAAAGATAAAATCAGAAATCAATGCAATAGAGACTAAGAAAACAACACAAATAAACAATGACTCAAAAACTTGGTTCATTGAAAGAATAAATGAAATTGATAAATCATTAGCAAACTTCATCAAAAAAGAGAAAAGTAAAAGCATGAATTCAAGCATTAGGAATGAAAACAGGTCTACAGCCATATCACACTTAATACACCTGTCCTAGTCTGATCTTAGAAGCTAAACAGGATCAGGCCTAGTTAGCACTTGGATGGAAAGAATGAAAAGGGGGAATTCACAACGGATTGCACAGAAATCTAGAAGATCACAAACATCTACTATGAGAACCTATATTCTAACAAGATGGAAAACAGAAGAAACAAGGAGCATATGAATTACCAAAGTTGAATCAAGAAGATATAAAAATTCTGAATAACCTAATATCAGTTAATGCAATTGAAAACATAATTAAATATTTACCAACTAAGAAAAGTTCAGGCCCTGATGGACTCAACGTTGAATTCTACAGGAAATTTAGAGAAAAGCTAATGCCACCAATGCTGAAACTCTTTAAAGAAATTAAAAGAGACATAGTAATTCCAAAATTTTTTCTGAAAGCATTACACTGGTTCTAAAACCAGAGAAGAAAGCAACTGAAAGAGAAAATCATAGGCCAATCTCCGTAATGAACATAAATGCAAAAACCCTTAAAAAGATACTGGTAAAGAGAATACAGGCAATCATCAAGAAGGTTACAGATCATGACCAAGTAGAATTCATCCCAGAGATGCAAGGATTTTTCAGTCTAATAAAGGATGAAAAAGAGCTGTACAGTGAAAATTATAGTACCCTAAAAATGAAGACCAAAAAGGTATCAGAAAACAAAAACATATACTTTGCTCTTGGCTAGGAAGGACCAACATAGTGAAAATGACCTTACTCCTAAAACTACTATATACATTATGTGTAATCCCAAGCAAAATACCATTTGTATCAGATCTAGGGAAAACATTTCTAAAATTCATTTGGAATCATAAAAGACCTCAAATAGCAAAGACAATTCTGGGCAGCAAAGGCAAATCAGAGCCCATCACAATCCCAGGGCTGAAATTATATTACAAAGCTACTTTTTATTTGTCATTGGCACATAAAAAAACATACCTTAGGATAAGTGCAACACAAAAAAAGATGCAAGTACAACTTCAGACACACTAAGCCAGCTTATCTTTGACAAAGGAACCAAACATGCTCGCTGGAAGAAAGATAGTATCAGACCTTCTTTTGGTCATGTAGCCTGGGCAGCTCAAGGGGAGTTTCCACCAACTAGCACTGGCCTGGGGAGAATTTAGGACCCTCACTCCCAGCAGATAAGTGCCCACCAGCTCCCTAAGATGCTGGACTATGCTTGGGAGGTTTCACAGGCCTGAATGGACCATGCTCAGTGGCCTTGTTTCAGTCCAGGGGGCCAGGGCCACACGAGAGGAGTTTCAGCCCACCAGCACTGGCCCAGGGAGAGTTTAGACCATCACTCCCAGAGGTTAAGTGTCTGCCCCGCTTCCTAAAACACTGGACTAGGCTTGTGAGGCCCTGCAGGCCTGACTAGGCCACACTCAGCAACCTTCATTCAGTCCCAGGAGCTGACGGCACAGTAGGTGATTTCCCACATGCCCAGGGGAAGCTTTAAAACATCACTCAAAGCACAGAAATATAGGAAAATGACAAGACAAAAGACCAAAATGCAATCTCAAACCTCCAGCCCATCCCAAGAAAGCCTAGGAGGCATGTACATAGAAGAAAATCTAAGCCATACACCTGAAATGCCTGAAATGATATCAACTGAAATAAAGATGCAACTCAGGGAATTTATAAAGAAACTCAAATCAGGAATAATCTTCCAGGTAAAAGAAGAAATGGTAAAAGTAGTGAAAGAAATACTGAACACATCTAAAGAAGACACAGTTAAAAAATTAGAGGAACAAAGCAAACAGATAGAATCCCTGAATGAACACTATAAGAAACAAACAGAATGCATGTATCAGATTCAAAAAGATATACAGGAAATCAAAAATTTAATTGAAAGTTGCCAAAACTGCCTCAACGAAAGTGAAGATAGAATCTTAGACCTCGAAGATAAGATTGCAGCTAGTGAACAGGAAAGATCTTTTAAAAATAACAAGGAATCAGGAAATAATTCAACAACTGCAAGATGATGCAAAGAAAAACAACATAAAATTAATAGGGATAAATGAAAAAGAAGGAGACAGCACAAATGATATCAAGAGGCTATTTACAGAAGTAATAGATGAAAATTTCCCAAACACGAGAATGGAAACTGACATATGGATTAGTGAAGCTAATATAGAACTCCAAATAGCCATAACCAAAATAAAACTACACCCAGACATATAATAATCACCATGCCAGAAATCCAACATAAGAACAAAATATTAAAAGCTATTAGAGAAAAAAGACATGTCACCTATAAAGGAAAACCTATCAGAATCACAGCATACTTCTCAATATAAACAATGAAGTCAAGAAGAGCATGGAGGGAAGTATTTCAGATCCTAAAGGAAAACCACTTCCAACACAGACTGATGTACCCTGAAAAATTGTCCTTCCAAAATGGATGGAAAAATAAGATAATTCCATGACAAAGAACAGCTGAAGAAATTCATGATCACCAAATCAACCCTACAAAGAATACTGAAAAACATTCTAGATACACTTAGGAAAAAACCATGAAGCAAGGCAGACAATTAAACAGAATGGAAAGGTAAAGATACAACAGCAGAAAGATAACATGTCAACAATAAGCCAATAAATAACAGTTATAACTGTTAATGTAAATGGCCTCAATTCACCAATTAAAAGAAACAGGCTGTCAGAATGGATCAAGAAACAACATCCAAACATATGCTGTATACAGGAAACCCGTGTAACCCAAAAGGAAACTCATAGACTGAAAGTCAAAGGATGAAAAACAATACTGCATGCAACAGGATTCCCCCCCAAAAGCAGGGGTAGCAATGCTGTTTGCAGACAATATGAACTTCAAACCAAGAAGATAAAGAAGGCCACTACATACTAGTTAGGGGAAAACTTCAAGAGGAATAGATAACAATCTTAAATATATGTATATACACCATTGGCCCTGAAGACAGGCCAGCAGATTTCTATAGCTGCTGGTTTAAAACAGGAGCCTAAAGAGAATTCTTTCTGTGGTCTGTTGACCATTTCAGAACTTTGGAAAGGTAGTGGTCAATTCATCAGAAAGAAATAGCAGGTGAGTGTGGCAGACTTTCAGAGGCCTGCAGGAGAGAGACCCCAGAGCGTCGGGACCAGCAGCATGCGGTTGACTCAGGGTGCTGGAAAAACAAGGAGCTCCTCCCCTCTCTGGGGGGCAGCTGTGAGTGTGGCAGACTTTTGGCAGCCCACAGGAGAAAGACCCTGGTGCCTCTCAACCTGCACCATGAGATTGACTTGGGGTGCCGGGAGAACAAGGAACTCCTCCCCTCTCTGTGGGGTGGCTGTGAGCCTGCCAGCATGTGGGCTGAGAATCAAACATCTCATGTCATCCTGTCCCCTGTCCTGTCCCCCCCCCTCAGCAAGTGGGAGCCAGTTAAATACACATCTTGTGAAAAGATTGGCTATGTTATTTAGTATGAGCTCCCCATATGCAAAGATATGGACAACCATTTGGAAGAAAACAAGAGACAGCATGACAGACTATGAAGATCTCTGGTTATCTAGCTTTGAAATTTATGCTTTCTTAGGTCCCATTCTGTTCTGTTTTGTTGTGTTTAATTTTACCCCCTTTTAAAATAAAATTTAAAAAAAATTTTTTTAAATATATATATGCACCAAATCCCAGAGCACCCAGCTATACAAAACAAGTATTATCAGAAATGAAAAATCAAATAAGCAATAACACAATTCTAACAGGAGACTTTAGCACACCATGAACCCAAAGGGACAGATCAACTAGACAGAAAATCAGCAAAGAAATAACAGAACTGAACCACACCTGTGAACAAATGGACTTGATAGATGTATACAGAGTGTTCCATCCAACAACATCAGAATTTACACTCTTCTTAGCAGGACATTCTCTAAAATAGAGCATATACTAGCCCACAGAACATATTTAAGTAAATGCAAAAGAATTGAAATTCTCCCATGCATGTTATCAGGTCATAGCACCATGAAACTAGAAATTAATGATAAAAGAAACTGCAAAAACCCCAAAACAAATAGAAATTGAATAATACACTCTTGAGCAATCAGTGGATCACAGAGAAAATTAAAGAATAAATTAAACAATATCTACAAGCAAACAAAAATACAAATACAACTTAGCAGAAGCTGTGGGATGCAATGAAAGCAGTCTTCAGAGGAAAATTTATTGCACTGAGTTCTCACATCAGAAAGACAGAACGAACACAAATAAACAATCTGATCCAATACCTCAAACATCTAGAAAAAGAAGAGCAAGCCAAGCCAAAAGCCAAAAGAAGGGAGGAAATTACAAAGATCAGAGCAGAAATTAATGATATAGAGACTAAGAAAACAATACAAAGAATAAATGAATCAAAGAGTTGGTCCTTTCAAAGAATAAATAAAATTGATAAGCCTCTAGGACAACTTATTTTAAAAAGGGAAGAAAAAGCTCAAATTCATGCAATAAGGAATGAAAGAGGTAAAATCACTACAGACTGTGGAAATACAGAAAATCATCAACACCTATTTCAAAAACCTCTACTCTCTAGATTCGATAACACAAAAGAAATGGACAGATTCCTAGAAAAATATGAACTACCAAAGTTGGGTCAAGAAGATATAAAACTGCAATAATCCAATTTCTATTAATGAAATTGAAAATGTAATGAAGTACTTACCAACAAAGAAGAGCCCAGGCCCAGAAAGATTCACTGCAGAATTTTACAAGAAATACAAGGGAGGCTTAATCCCGACACTCCTCAAAATCTTCATTGAAATCGAAAGGGAAGCAATTCTTCCTAAGTCATTCCTGGAAGCAAATATTACTCTACTACCAAAACCTGAGAAAGACCCAACTAAAAAAGAGAACTGTAGGCCAATCTCCTTAATGAACATAGATGCAAAAATTCTCAATAAAATATTGGCAAACAGGATGCAGCAAATCATCAAGAAGATTATACACCACAACCAAGTGGGATTCATCCCAGGAATGCAGGGATGGTTCAACATATGTAAATCAATAAATGTAATCCACCATATCAATAGAGCCAAATGTAAGAATCACATGATCATCTCTATAGATGCAGAAAAAACTTTTGATAAGGTCCAACACTCATTCATGAAAAGAACCTTACAGAGAGTTGGAATAGATGGTCTTTACCTCTATTCCAACAGCCAGTATCATATTAAATGGCCAAAAACTGAAAGCCTTTTCCTTAAAATTAGGCATAAGACAAGGATGTCCCTTATCACTGCTCCTATTAAACATAGTACTGGAAATCTTAGCCAGAGCAATTAGACAAGAGAGAGAAATAAAAGCATTAAGAATAGGAAAAGAAGAAGTTAAATTATCATTAATTGCAGATGACATGATACTGTACATAGAAGACCCCAAAACTCCATTGAAAAACTCCTAGATATAATAAATAAATTCAGCAATGTAGCTGGACACAAAGTCAATACTCAAAAATCAATAGCATTCCTAAACACTAACAACAAAATCATTGAGAGAGAAATAAGAGAAGCCACACCCTTCACACTAGCATCCAAAAAAAAAGAAATACTTAGGAATTAATCTAACAAAAGAAGTAAAAGAGCTATACAGGGAAAATTACAGTACCCTGGTAAAAGAAATTGAACAGGACCTCAGAAATAGGGAAGACATCACTTGTTCATGGATAGGAAGAATAAATATTGTGAAAATGGCCATTCTCCCAAAATTTTTATACAGATTCAATGCAATCCCAATGAAAATATCACTAACATACCTCATAGATCTACAGAAATCACTCCTAAAATTCATCTGGAACCAGAAGAGACCTAGAATAACAAAGGCTATTTAAGCAACAAAGGCAAAGCCGGAGGCATCACAATCCCTGACTTGAACTTATACTACAAAGTTACTCTAGTAAAATCAACATGGTACTGGAATAAAACTGACCTGAAGATCAATGGAATAGATTAGAAGATGCAACTACAACTACAAACTCAGCCACCTTATCTTTGATAAAGGGGCCAAACACATCCACTGGAAGAAAGATATTCTTTTTAATAAATGGTGCTGGAAAAATTGGCTCTCCATATGCTAAAAACTAAAACTAGACCCAAGCCTATCACCATGTATTAAACTAAAATCTAAATGGATCAAAGATCTAAATATTAAAACAGGAACACTAAATCTGTTGGAAGACAAAGTAGGTAAAAACCTTGAAGATATAGGAATAGGTAGAGAATTCATGAACAAGAATCAAACTACACGGGAAATACTTACCAGAATCAATAACTGGGACCACATCTTATTAAAGAGTTTCTGCACGTCAAAAGAAATCTCCAGCATAGTGAAAAGAAAACCCACATACTGGAAAAAAATCTTAGTCAACTGTCCCTCAGACAAGGACTTCTGTCTAGAAATTATAAAGAATTTTTTAAAAATCTACCTCCAAATTTCAAATGCCTAATCCAAAAATGGGCATCCGAGATGAATAGACAGTTCACAGATGAAGAAATATGAATGGCAAATAAATACATGAAAAAATGTTCATCATCATTAGTCATTAGATAAATGCAAATTAAAACCACACTGAGATTCCATCTCACTCCAGACAGAATAGCCAGGATAAAGAAAACTACCAACAACAAATCTTGGAGAGGCTGCGGGGAAAAAGGAACTCTTCTACACTGTTGGTGGGAGTGTAGACTGGTGCAACCACTGTGGAGGTCAGTCTGGAGATTCCTCAAAAAGCTGGGTCTGGAAGTCCCATTTGACCCAGCTATTCCACTTCTAGGCATATTCCCAGAAGAACTCAAAGCATCATACCACAGTGATATATGTGCACCCATGATTATAGCAGCACAATTTGTAATAGCCAGATCTTGAAAACAACCTAAGTGCCCGTCAACTGAGGGATGGATAAAAAAGATGTGGTATTTTTATGCAATGGAGTACTACTCAGCTATAAAGAATGATCACATTGAGATATTCATTTAAAAAATGGATGCAACTTGAGACCATACTCATAAGTGAGATAAATCAAATTCAGGTGTATAAATACCATATAGTCTCCCTTGTAAGAAATGGTAAGAGTACATAAGATTTTATGGTAATCATGATTCCCCATTACACTGCTTTGATGCCTTATAATGTTTTCATTCATCAATTGGAATTGTTTTATTCTGTTTTGTTTGATTTTATTATATGTGATGATATGAACAGCTATTTTGAAGAAAACAAGACATTATGGCAGCCATTGCTGATTTAATATCATCTTGCTTTGAAGTCCTATCATGCTTTTGTTCTTCTATTACCATTGGTCCTATCATGTTGTGTCTTACTGGATTTTAATATATGTCATAGTATAAACAAGTTTTTATGGAAAATGAGATATTATAGTAGGCATTGTTCATTTTCTGTTATTTGGTTCAGAATGCCCTGTAATACTTTAATTCTCTTGAATTGTTTTATACTATTTTGTTATGTTTGATATTATTGTGTGTAAAGCTATGCTCAACTCTTTCAAAGAAAGAGACATTATGGTAGCTACTGTTAGTATCCAGCTGCCTTGTTGTGAAGTGCTATATTGCTTACATTGTTCTGTTCTGATCTGCTTTGTTGTGTCCTCCTTTGTTTTATTCTCTTTAAAATAAAATTTAAAAAAGAAAAAAAAAGGAAGATAGTCTCTTTAATAAATGGTGCTGGATTTGTCTACTTACACTAGACTTGAGGACATAGTCGGCTATCCCAAAAATAAGAGGCCATATTATGGTAATCATCCCTAATTTTCCTATCAACTTAATCTGAAGCCCTTTATAACTTATATTGTCTTATTATGACTGATCTTATTTGAATCTGGTTTATTAGATTGCTGCTTTGTGTTGATTGATTTTATTTAAATTTGTTATGATGGATAGCATCAAGTCTAAGTGTATAGGCAACTACACGAAGATGACAAGATTCACTAAGATACCCACTCTGGTTTGATTATTACTTGCATTTGAAGTCTTATAATATCTCCAATGCTTCATTTTTATTAATGTTGTTATACACTGCTGAGACACAATGGTAACCATTGTAGATCACCTTGTATTGTGGTTTTATGTGACTTTTCTGCCTCATGCTTTTCCTAGGAATTGTTTTGTTTTATCTTGCTTTGTTTTGTTTTTCCTGCTAATGCAGAGATGACAGATGTGCAGGTGGAGACTCATGCAGGTGTAGAGCTTATAAACAGTTTACAGGAACCAACTATATAACACATGTTGAAATGAACAACTACATTTAGAAGAAGAGTCATTACAATACCCAGTGCTGATTCCATGGTGTCATGATGTGAAGTCCAGCAAAACTATCACTTTTCATTCAGAATGATCTTGGTTTGCTTTGCCCTGTTTAAGTTCAACACATATTAAGGTATGGACAGCTGTTTTGGGAACAATGAGGGACACTATGACAGCCATTCTTGGCTTCCCTAATGTCTGGTCTTGAAGACTTGAAATGCCCTCCTCATCCTGCTCAGATCAATTCCATACAAGGTTGTTTCATGTGAATTCCCTGTATGTGACAATATGGACAACTATTTGGAAGAAAACAAGAGTCAATATGATAGAGAGTGAATATCACCAATTGTCTAGTTTTGAAATTTGTGTCCCTTACATTGCTTTCTTGTGATCCGCTTTGCTCTGTTTTGTTGTGTTTGATTCTACCCTTTTGATACAATTGCATGTATATTTGCATGGGTAAGATGGATGACCATATCGCTGTTTTTGTCAGATTGTGGAGCAGAACTGTTAACAGTCTCACTGTTTGAATGTCTACTTTACATGTTTTGGCTTTGTAGATTGAGCAACTATTTCCAAGAAGTCAGTATGTAATTTGTCAAGCAATAATTTTGGGGGTTTTTTGTTGTTATTGTTCTTTTCCTTTTTTCCTTGGAATACTGTATTGTTGCTGCCCTTTATTCTGTTTTGTTTTGTTTTGTTTCTCTTTAAATAAAATTATTTAAAAAAAATAAATGGTGCTGGAAAAACTGGCTTTCCAATTGCCAAAGACTATAAATAGACCATGTCTACTACCATACACTAAAGTCAAAGATGTAAAAGATCTAAAAAATAGATGAAAGATCTAAATATTAAAACAGAAACACTAAATCTACTGGAAGATAAATTAGGTAGAAATTTCAAAGACATAAGTGTAGACAGAGACTTAATGAACAAAACCTATTTTCCTAGGAATATTTCCTTTATTTGTAATAAATAAATAATAAATAATAAATTTATAAACTATAATTTATAAACTATAAACTAAATAAATATATAGACTATAAATATAAATTTATAGACTATAAAGGAAATATTACAAAGAATCAACAAATGGGATCTCACTTTACTAAAAAGAGGACCCATTTTTCTGCTTAAGGTAATGAAGCTATAATAAAAGATAAACTAGAAACTTTTTTTGAACAGAATAAAACCAAATGAGAAAAAAAATAGAATCATTCAGAACAAAAGGATGGACATAGTACATAATTTAAAATTACAATGCAAGGTGATCTACAATGGCTACCATGATGTCTCTTGTTATCTTCAATTGAATTGCCCATATCATCAGGCATAATAATATTGAACATAGCAGTACAGAACAAAATCAATAAAAACAAAACATTGGAGACATTATAGGACATCAAAAGAGGGTAATAGTCAAGCCAGAATGGGTATCATACTGAATATTATTGTCTTCAGAGTAGTTGCCTATACTCTCAGACTTGATAGTATCAAACATAACAGATTCAAATAAGACAAGACAGCAATTGAACAAGATAGATTCAAATAAAATTCAGTCAAATCAAGGCAGTGAAAGCAATACAGTTTCAGACTAAGTTAATAGGAAATTAAAAATTGTTACCGTAGTATATCCTGCTATCTTTGGAATAGCTATCTGTGCCCTCAAATCTAGTACAAGTAGACAAAGTGGAACAGAATATAACCAAACTAAACAGAGCAATGAAAGCAATATGGGTTTCAAATCATGATGCAAGATTAACAATGTCTTCTGCCTTCCCTTTTTAGACAATTCCTCCCCTTTCACTTTCCCAAGGTGCATTGTACATTTTGTGTCCCACTGACTCCTTTAGTTTTTAGATTAGGGAGGTAGCCTGCTATTTACCTAAGTGGTTCTGAACCTTTCTACTCCCAAGCTTGGTTTCAAGTTGTATCTATTTACTTGCATGGGCCTCAAGGTTTTCCTTCCTTATAGCTGAGTAGTTCTCCATTGTATAAAAGTGTTACGTCTTTCCAACCAATCTGCAGCTGATGGGTGAGCTACCCTCACTTTTTTCTGGTTCCCTGTCACATAGAGCATTATTTTCTCATCTTTGACTTTCAGTCCATAAACCTTCTTTCAGGTTAAATGTATTTCTTATATAGAGCATCTTGATGGACCCTATCTGCTGATCCACTCTGTCTGTGTTTCTTTTTATTAGTGTATCAAGGCTATCCATGTTAGTAACTTTGGTCAATCTTCTCTGCCTAATCTCTGCCATGCTATTTTTCTGCCATTGTTTGTCTACTTCTCCTCTTCACTCCAATGTCTGCCCCATTCAGTGAGCTTCCTCTGTCACTGTTCTTGAAACCATGGTCTTTTTCTCTCTCTCTAGAATGTCCTTCAGTATTTTTTGTAGGATTGGATTTGTGGTCATGAACTCCCCCAGTTCCTTTTTGTCATGGAAGCATCTTGTTTCTCCATTAATTTTGAGAGATAGTTTTTCAAGATCCATCAATCTTGGTTGGATGTTATTTTCTTTCAGGGCTTGGAATACTTTGCTCCAAGCTCTTCTTGATTTGATGATTTGTGTCAAGAAGTCTGTTGTGATTCTGATGAGTTTTCCTTTATAGGTGATCTGTTTCTTTTCTCTGGCAGTTTTTAATACTCTGTTCTTGTGTTGAATTTCTGGGCTCTTGATTATTATATGTCCAGGTGTAGGTCTATTTTGGTTATACCTAGCTGGAGTTCTGTATGCCTCATATATCTAGATAACATTTCCTTTTCCTATACTTGGGAAGTTTTCTTTAATTATTTCTATAAATAGCCTTTGTATTTCATTTCTGTTTACCCCTGTTTCTGCACTCATATCTTTTATTCTTAAGTTATAGATCCTCTTGTCATCTTCTAGCCTTTGTATTGTTACTTCCTGTTCCTTGTTATTTTTAAGAGATCTTTCCTTTCGTGATCACACGTTGCAAACCTGTCTTCAAGGATTGATAGTCTGTCTTTCATTTCTTTCAAGCAGTTTTGCCAGCTTTTAATGGAGTTTTTAATTTCCTGGTACTCTCTTTGAATCTGTTTCATGTATTCTAGTTTCTTTTTAATATTCTTCATCAAAGGTTTCTCTCCTTTTTCTATGTCCCTTTTTCTATGTTCCATCTATGTCTTCTTGAGAGGTACTTAGCATTTCTTTTATTATTTTCTTATATCTTCCTTTATGTGTATTAGAATTTCTGTTTTTAGTTCTTTTATAATGTCATGAAGATGATTCTTTATGTCAGATGCTGCTTTTTCCAACACTGCAGGTGTGCAACTCTCAATCTCTTTTTGTTTACGTCCCCTGGGCCAGTAGTGTTTGTGTTGGGGGTTGGAGATTTCCTTGCATTTCTTTCTCTTGTCATGTTTCTGGTTTCCTCCAGACAAGTGGACAATGGGGGTCCCAGGCACTTCCTGTATTGGCCACATTGCTCTGAAGTGTGCTGGCTAGGGATTGCTGC
This sequence comes from Dolichotis patagonum, assembly GCA_004027295.1. Classification (NCBI taxonomy): domain Eukaryota; kingdom Metazoa; phylum Chordata; class Mammalia; order Rodentia; family Caviidae; genus Dolichotis; species Dolichotis patagonum. Next base: position 20,062 of record PVJX010015814.1, on the reverse strand, counting down.
CCTCTCCAGTCTGATGACTGCTGAAGTACAAGCAGGGGTGGAGCAGGCTGGCCCCCCCTTCTGAGCTGGTCAAGCTCTGGGGGTCTTTAGTAGGTTTGTGTTTGCCGCACAGATGGGTTTGTTAGGGTTAGTTTCAGGGACACTTTGTCCTTGGCTATTGGATCCCACACAGAGGTGGGACTCAGTCCAAGCAATTCTCACCAATCTGCTCTGTGCTAGGAGTGGCTGACTGAAGCCGCTGCAGTTCTGGTTCCAGGCTTGACCTGCCCAACTCCAAAATGTCTCCCAGCGTCACCCTCTCCCACGGAAGAACTAAGTTCCTCACACTCACTGCGAGCTGATGCAGATCTCCAAGCCAAATGCTGCTCTCTGCTCTGCCACTCCTGTGTGACTGCTTCCTCCCGCTGAAGTCCTCAGGCTCGCCAACCCTCAACTTCACCATGACCATGGGTTTCTGGATTCCAGCAGTGTTTCATACACAGTGGGACTGGCTCTGGTGAGAGCGAGTCTGGCTACAGCCTTAGGTCCACAAGTTTCTTTTCTTTTCTTTTCCCCTTTAGTTTCTTCCTGGGTCGAGAGGATCCATCTCCTTCTGTCTGGTCTTCTCCAGGATGTTTTATTCCAGCATCTGAGCTGTTTCTCTCAGAGAGGCTCCCTATGTTGCTGCTTACTGATCCACCATCTTCCCTCAAGTCTAAACTAGAGACCTTTATAGTAAATAGATGCAACTTGAGGCCATACTCATAAGTGAAATAATCAGACCCATATTTGTAAACATCATATTGTCTCAGTAGTGTAAGAAACTGAAGGAGTAAATAGGACCCAGAATTCACAATAAATATTGTGAATTGGTAAGAAATTATTTAAAATAATAAACTAATGAGGAAAAGGGGAAAAGAAGAAAGGGAAAAAGAAAAAATATATAATTATATATAAGATTGTGAAGAAAATTTTACAGCTAGTTTCTCTTACTTCATTGAAACGACAAATTAGTGCTAATGTCATTTGGACAAAATATCATGCCTATGTCTTATAGTAGGAATCACTACTGTGAAGACAACAATATGTACTGCATTCATTACTGGAGCTGTCCTCCTACCATGTTTTTAAACTCTATTTCATTGTTATTTTTATCTTTTCTCTTTTAAAGGAAAGAAAACATATAAAAACCTGAATAGACCAATAACAGGAAATGAAATGCAAGCAGTAATGGAAATTTTTTCAACTATGAAAAACCCAGGACTCAGTGGATTTGCTGCTGAATTTTACCAGAACTACAGGGGACCCATAATGTCAACCCTCCTCAAATTCTCCCATGAGTTAAAAAGGAAAGAACATGGCCAAACTTATTCCTTAAAGCTCGCATTACCCTGATAGCAAAATTGGACAAGAACTTTGCAAGGACCATGATCACAGCAATAACAGTGGTCTACTTTCCTCAGTAGACATTGATGCAAAAACTCCTCAATAAGATATTTGCAAGCAGAATACAAAAGGTCACTAAAATGGTCACATGGCATGCTAAAGCCAAACTTATGTCAAGATAATGCAGCACATGTGAGTTAATAAGCATAATATACAACATGAATAGAAATAAGAATAAAAGTCATATGGTTATCTCAACAGATGAAGAAAAAGTCTCTGAAAAAACCCTACACCATTAATTCATTTATGATTTTTAGAAAAGTGAGTAAATATTGGTATTAAAGTTATCTCAAACTGATAAAACTATTTATGAGAAACTCACTGCTGATTCCATACCAAGTGGGAAAACACTGAGTGCATTTTCTCTATAATCAGAAATAAGAACATCCATTCTAAGTACTCCTGGTTGATACAGTACTAGAAATAGAAACTTAGCCAAAGCAATCAGGCAACAGATAAAACTAACAGCGATGTGAGTACAAAAGGAAGAAATGAAGCTATCTGTATTTGAAAATGACATGATCCATTACACAGAAGATCCAAAAACCTCCACTAGATGACTCTTAGTACTAACAAATTTAGAAAATTGGAGGATACAATACCAACACACCAAAACAAAGAAAGAGAAAACAACAACAAAAAATGCATATGGTGTTCCTGTACATTAAAAATGAACCACTGAAAAGAAATCAGGAAAACAAGCTCACTTACAATGCCTTAAAAATTTAAAAGCCTGGAAGTTAACCTAACCAAAGAAGTGAAAAGCCTCTATAATAAAAACTATCATGTTCAGAAAAAAGAGATTGACAAAGACATTAGAAACAACAAAAGCGTTCCCTGTTCCTATAGGCAGCATCATATTACCAAAAATGATCAGATTTGATGTCATTGAAATCAAAATGCCATAAACATTTTTCATATAATAAGTGAAAGCAGTTCTCCAGTTCATATGGAACTAGAAGAGAACCAGAATAGCCAAAGCAATCCTGAGCAACAAAAGCAAAGCACAGGAGCTGCAATTTCAGATTGCAAGTTACACCGCACGGCTAGAGTAACGACAGCAGGGGTACAGGCACAGACAGACATGCCAACAGATGGCATGTGGCAGAAAATGAATATACACCCCAAGAACCTTCCATCATCTAATTTTGAGATAGACTGTTTAACAAGTAGTGCTGGAAGAATGGGTTGTCCACCTGCATAGGAAAGAACCTAGATCCATATCTGTCATCCTGTACAAAAATAAAATAAAAATGGATCAAAGACCTAGTTATAAAGTCAGAAACACTGAATCTCCTTGAAAGGAAAACATGATAAATGGTTATATGATATTTTGTCCACTCCCTTGTCCCCCATAATCAATAAAAATGACTTTTCTGTTTTATTTTTACTAGACTTTCTCCTAAATTGCAAAATGATGTTTAAAACAGTACACACACAGCAAATATTTATTGAATGAAAAAGTAAAGAAATGAGTGCACAAGTGCTTCAGAGATTAATGGAATGAAATGGGGACAATGATTTTTTAAAAACAGGAATCACACTGTTTTCAGAAACTTCACCTGCATTGAATAAAATGACTAAATTCAGTTGTTAGGTTACTATTCATAAGTGTAACTTTCCATGAAAATGACAGCTTTTTTAGTTATTTTACATATATGAAATATTTTCTCTTTTCTGTGAAGTTATCATTAACAACAGGAATAAATATTTATATAATTATGAGGAGACTGAAAACCAGTCAACAGCCGATGCTTTGTGTTATTCATATATAAAAGCTTGCCCTCATTTTCTAACTGAAAGTTGTTTAGTCAGTAAACTGCTTTGAACACAAGTGTCATTCAAAAATCTTTCTTCTAGAAGTTTGAAATGTTGGTGCACTGGGTTTCCTAGCTAAGCACAGGACTTCAAGAAAATAACTTCACTGCCCATGGCTTAGTGTCTCTATTTAAGCACTGCAAACTCACATGTTTGCGGAGAGCTCCATCTTCTTCTTATACAATAACCTATGAACTTGTGTTCTGTGCTCTCTCTTAACTGCGGTTGACGGACTAGAAAATCGCACTAGGTAACACTTCAGTGCATTTTAGATGCACCTTCTGCTCCTTTCTGCTTCAGTTGTCCAGCTTCAGCTGACCAAGTAACTGACCATCAACATCTTTTTGCTCCTTTCCTTACTAGGGAGTTGAGTTAAGTACTGTGCCTCTGCCAGTGGGCAGCACATTGGGCATATTTCAACCACTGAGGCACTTTGTAAAATGACTTCTTAGTGGGATTCATGAGTAATGCATGGAGCTGGAGCTGAAATAAGGTGTCTCTAAGTTCACGTCCCACAGCTAACGGGATACAGATCGCACCTCCTCCTGCTCTGTGAGTGTGCTGGTTGAATGGGAACGTGTGGATGAGCATTCACCAGTGAAAAGGAAATGAAGAAATAATCTTCAAACAGAAAATCATCAGTCCTTTCATAAACACAAACATTCTTAGCAAAATTAAAGCAAAATTTCTCAGCACCACAATACTACCAATTAGTTTACAGAGCATCTCACTAGTTGTATAGAAAAAGATTAACTCGGAAATCTAGTCTGTTCTCTTGTGCAATGGAAAGTTTTGTCTATTCATAGTATCTTTTATCTTTCTTGCTGCTTCTATGTACTTCAGGATAATGGCTCTACTACCAAAATCTTTCCTGATTTTGAGTTTCATTTTCCTCTTCTTATTTCCATTCATTTGGCTTTAATCATACACTTTTAACGCTCCTTAAAATTTTCTCATTTCAATGCATTTAATCACTTTTTCTATAAGTATTTGAAAGATGATTTTTTTAAAAACTCTACTCATTTAAATAATTTTAAGTTAATCGTATTGCTCATGTTCCCTTTCTCTCCTTCTTTCTGTTCTCTGATGATATTGAAGAGTGTGAGACACTTGGCAAGGATTTAAAGTTTATGTGCTTAATCTGAACAGCTGTTTACCTGATAGTTAAAATCTCACTGAAGCAGTATCTAGTTTTCAGGGTAAAGAAATTTACCCCTTTCCCTCAAAATTGTTGGACATTTTGTGTTTTCAAATTCAATGCCTTTGCCAACTCTCTCCATTCTGTCTTACAAAAGCTCAAAATCTTCTATAAATCTTTACTGATACCGCTGTGCCTATTTCTGTGAAATAAAGGGCAAATTATGTCTTGGACTTCAAAGGTAGTTAAACATAAATGTATTTTTAAAGATATGCCCTGATATCATATCCTAAATGGCAAATAAGTGAGGGAAATAATAGTTATTATAGGAGCTCATAATTTGAAAATGGAGGAAGTGAGAATTTCTATAGAGCAGTAGGGCAGTAGTCTTCTTACTTTCAATTCCATATCTTAAGACCCAGTGATTCGTCAAAGTCACCCAAGTACCACTAAAGGATCTTCAGGCGAACTTCAGCAATATCAAGAATCTCCTGAAATTGCACTAGAATTTTCATTCTTGCTTCCTTACTTTTTCCTGAGTGAGCTTCTCAGGTATATTAGGATCAGAGATTCTTCACACCCAATATAGAGATGACTTCTATCAAAGGATTTTTAATTTTACTTGGTTTTTTAGAAATTTGCCTTCTCTGATGTAATAACTTCACTCATTATCTGAGTTCCTACTTTGTAAATTTGATAGTTAATCCTTGCCTTACACTTCAAATTTCCAGGAGCTAAATGGACTTGTATGGATTAGTCCCCACTGATACCATTTCTCTTATCCCTAGACTTGAAAGAAAAGTCATTTTCTGTCACTGAGTCAGCTTTCTACCCCTGGTTTTCCAGCATCTTCTACCAGACACTAGTATGTACACTGCTTTTCACTTTGTTGTCATTTCCAGAGTCAATCTTCCTGGTCTGAATGAATGCCTTGAAGTTCAGAGAAGGTACAAAATACTTAACTAGCTATGTTTTATTTTTGCCTGTCTTTTCCTCCTAATTAACTAATTTCTTTTTTAAAAGGGGTTAATTAGCTCAGTGGCACAAGTGCCTGCCTTACAACCACACAGTCATGAGTTCGTTCCATGGTATCGATAAAAAAAAAGAAATAAAAGGGGTTAATTTTTATTTACTAAATATCAACTAAGTACATAACTACATAGAATTATTTATTATGATTTTCAAAGATGGGGGACCTAGATGTAGCAGGATATGGAGCTTCCCTGAGAGAGACAGCTCAAATGCCAGAATAGAACACCCTGATGAGATCCAAACAGAGGGAGATGGACTCTCTCAACCCAGGAAGAAACTGAAGAGAAAGAAACTGCTTGAATACGATGCCCCAGGGCTACCATTAGAGAAGCTAAGATCGGCAAGCACTGCACTCTGGCCGAGCCGCCTGAATTCGTGCCTGAGATCCACTTGAGTGACCGAACCCGCAAAGATGCAACTGGCTTGAGTGGCCAGAGTGTGAAACTGAACAGCCCTGCTTGCGGCTCGCCTGGAACCGGTCCTGTGTGCAACCCACCCAGAGGCACCATGAATTCGCGCTGCAGTCACACTGAGGTCAGAGGTCAGGGAGCCCAGCAGTTCTTGGGGACCAGCATCAACATGTGGCAAGTGATGGAAATAAGACCCTCCCATGGGAAAGGGGCAACCAACTGGACGACATGTTGGATTTGGGCAGCCCTAACTCCATAAGGAAGTGGCTTCAGTTGGTTGCTCCCCTCGCAGAGCGGATTGGAGGGATCTGCTTGGACTGGGCTGGGACCCAGTAGGTCGTCACAAATCAATTGGTTCCCTGAAGGCAGCACACACTGACACAGTGAAGGCCCGTGAAGGTCGACTGGCCCAGAGGGGAGGAGCCAGCATATACTACCCTTGTTTGCACTTCACTCTCTGATAGTGGACTGCAGAGGGCAGAAGCCCCTAGCCTATGTGCTACAGTAGAACCCTAATCAACAAGAAAAGGGGCTGGGAGTTACACTATACACTTGTATGGAAGGAACCAAAAACATGATGAGAGGGAGAAATAAGAAAAAGCTCCCAGCCCCCAACCCTGAGAATGTTGATCCAGGAGAGGTAAATATAAAAGAGATTGAAAGCAGCAAACATGCAACATCAAACACAGCATCAATGGACATAAAGAGTTATCTTTGGGACATCATAAACAAGATCAAAACTGAAATATTAATTAAAGTTAAACAATAGATAAGTAGATTAATAAAAGAAAGGCTGGGCATCTTTCAAGAAGACACACATTTGACACACAAGAAGACGTCATGTGATTTGTGACGATCCACTGGGTCCCAGCCCAGTCCAATCCACAGAAGAATAGAGGAACACAAAAGGAGAGAAACTTTCAATGAAGAATATTAAAAAAAAACCTAGAATTCATGAAGCAGATTCAAAGACATTACCAGGAAACTAAAGACTCCATAGAAAGTTGGCAAAACTGCTTGAAAGAAACCAAAGATAGACTATCAAAACTTGAACACAGGCTTGCAATGTGTGATCATGAAAGGGAACATCTCTTAAAAATAACAAGGGAGCAGGCAGTAACCATACAAAGGCTAGAGGATGACAAGAGGATCTATAACTTAAGAATAAAGTATGTGAATGAAGCAGGAGTCAAAACCAAAGAACTGCAAAGGCTATTTATAGAAATTATTAAGGAAAACTTCCCAAACATAGAAAAAGGAAATGATGTGCAGAGGTATGAAACATACAGAACTCCAGCCACCTACAACCAAAACAGAGCTACACCCAGACACATAATAATCAAGATCCCAGAAATTCAATATAAGAACAGAATATTAAAAGCCATCAGAGAAAAGAAACAGATCACCTATAAAGGAAAACCCATCAAAATCACGGCAGATTTCTCAACACAGACCATCAAGTCAAGAAGATCTTGGGGTGAAATACTTCAAGCACTGAAGGAGAACAATCTCCAGCCCAGATGGATGTATCCTGCAAAACTCTTTCTAGAAATTAATGGAGAAGCAAGATGCTTCCATGACAAAGAGGAACTAGGAGAATTTGTGACCACCAATCCAACCTTACAAAAAATGATAAAGGACATTTTAGAAAGAGAGAAAAAGAATATGAGCATTTCAGGAACAGTGGCAGAGAGGCCACAGCGAATGGGGCAGACAGTGGAGTGGAAGAGAAAAATAGTCTACCAATGGCAGAAAAATAGAATAGCAGAAATGAGGCAGAAAAGATTGGCTGTAATCTCTAGTATAGAGGGCCTCAAAATACTAACAGAGAAACACAGGCAGAGTAGATCAGGAGATAGGGTCCATTGAGATGCTCTATATAAGGAGGCAGTGGGACCCAAAATAAGCAGTGCACCCTATGGAAGTGAAAGGGGAGGAACTATCTAAAAAAGGAAGACAGAGGATATTGTTAATGGGGTAACAAGATTTATAATCTACATTATTCTCATCACTCTGCCTGGATGGATTACATGCTATACGAGTTTGTTTACTTACACTAGACTTGAGGACAAGGTCAGCTATCCCAAAAATAAGAGGACATAATATGGTAATCATCCTTAATTTCCTATCAACTTAATCTGAAACCCTGTATAACTTATACTGTCTTATTATGACTGATATTATTTGAATCTGGTTTGTTAGTGTTCTATCTTATATTGACTGATTTTATTCAAATCTGTTATGATTGATAGCATCAAGTCTAAGAGTATAGGCAACTACTGAAGATGACAAGATTCACTAAGATACCCACTCTGGTTTGATTATTGCCTGCTTTTGAAGTCTTATAATATCTCCAATGCTTTGTTTGTATTAATGTTGTTATATACTGCTGAGACATCATGGTAACCATTGTAGATCAAGACCATCAAGTCAAGAAGATCTTGGGGTGAAATAATTCAAGCACTGAAGGAGAACAATCTCCAGCCCAGATGGATGTATCCTGCAAAACTCTTTCTAGAAATTAATGGAGAAGCAAGATGCTTCCATGGACAAAGAGGAACTAGGAGAATTTGTGACCACCAATCCAACCTTACAAAAGTAAGTATTGTGGTTTTATATGACTTTTTGCTTCATGCTTTTCTAGGAATTGTTTTGTTTTACCTTGCTTTGTTTTATTTTTCCCTCTAATACAGAAAGGATAGATATACATGTAGAGACTCATGCATGTGTAGAGCTTATAAACAGTTTACGAGAACCAACTATATAACACATGTTGAAATGAACAACCACTTTGAAGAAAAAGAGACACTATAGTACCCAGTGCTGACTCTGCAATGTCATGATGTGAAATCCAGGAATATTATCATTCTTTGTTCAAAGTAATTTTAGCTTGGTTTGTTTTGTTTAAGTTCAACACACATGAAGGTATGGACAGCTGTTTTGAAGAGAATGAGAGACACTATGACAGCCATTGTTGGCTTCCTTATTGTCTGGTCTCTGAAGACCTGAAATGCCTTCCTCATCCTGTTCAGATCAGTTCCATACTATGTTGTTTCATGTGAATTTCCTGTATGTGACAATATGGACAACTATTGGAAGAAAACAAGAGTCAGTATGATAGAAAGTGAATATTTCCGATTGTCTAGCTATGAAATTTATGTCTCTTACATTGCTTTCTTGTGACCTACTTTGTTTTGTTGTGTTGTGTTTAATTTTACCCTTTTGATATAATTTCATGTATGTTTGAGTGTTTAAGATGGATGACCATATTGCTGTTTTTGTCAGATTGTGTAGCAGAACTGTTAACAGTGTTACTGTTTGAATGTCTACTTTATGTGTTTTAACTTTATAATTTGAACAACTATTTCCAAGATGTCAATATGTAATTTGTCAAGTAATGATTTCTTAGTGGGGTTTTTTTTTTGGTTCTTTTCCTCTTTTCCTTGAAATTCTGTATTATTTCTACCCTTTATTCTGTTTTGTTTGTTTTTTTTCTCTTTAAATAAAATTTTTAAAAAAGAATTATTTATTATGTACACCACACAATAAAACACATCTTTTGTCATAACTGACCTTGTAATCTAATAAAAGCAATACCAATATGTCCAATAAAATATAATAAATTTGGTAATTCACTGAAGGGCAATTAGAATGACTATTTAGCTTCTTTAATATACTCAACAGACTTTTGTAAAAAGAAATAGATTCATTTTGTCTCAACACCAGAAGTGAGATCTACAGGAGGGACTTGCAGGGCAACTATCAAAGCCAACATCTCCCCACGTTCATCTCACAGAACACTGATCCCTCAAAGTGCATCTCAATAGAATTTCATGTTCAATTAAATCCCCCCAAAAGCAAGCAGTATGCTATTTAACTAATTTGCAAATTTTATATCTGTCTTTAGACAATTGATCTCATGTTACTATGAAGATTTTCAAACCTTGCATTATTGTTCAAGCTTTTACAGCCAAATACTTGTCTTAGCACAGATAATAATTGTATATAGCCCTGAATTTTTGAAAACATATCAGATTTAAGCAAATTTTTAAAAGTAACATGACTGAACATATATTGAAGTACTAGCATGGGCTTACTGGAAATACATAAAACATCTAGTAATAAATATTAGAAGCAACTAAAGTAAAATTAGAAATGTAGAAGCCCTTTAGCCATGTTTAAGAAGGAAGAAATAATTACACTAAGTAATAAATCTTCTAATTTTACATTAGTTTTGATTGGAATAGACAGTTTTGTTGTTTATAATATCTGCTATTTAAATTTTAAAAATACTTGCAAACTATTAGACATTATTGACAATATTGACTCCTCAAAGTAACTGTTAAAGTTTTTTTTTTCTTTAATTTTCATTTTAAAGATTCTTCTAAGCCAGGTGTATCTGTACTACAAGAACAATCTTCATAGTACCTAGCACCTACATTCTTGCACTTTTTTTTACCAACTAATTATGATATTTTCAAGCCACCATAATTTGACAGAATACCAATATTTCTAGCATCAAGATAGGCAATTAGAGCATGGCAAAACTGGCTGGAGAAGTAGGTGTGGCCTGTTAATTCCAAAAGCCCAGGACACATGAGCAGAACACCTTCCACTTCTCATGAGAACTCTAGTAGCTTTCTAGAGAATGCCTTGGACCTGAGTCAGCCTGAGGCCTGGATAACACAAGCTGACGATCACACTGAGGTTTTGCCACTGTGTCCTCTTGTGCATGGACGGCCACCCTTACACTGTAGGGTGCACTTCTTCTCCTACTTTTTGGTCTAAACTGACTCTGCACAGCCTGGTTCTTTTCCTTCCTTAATAAAATTTTGCAAATTAATCATAGTGGTACATTCCCACAATTCAAGTACTCAGAAAGCTGAGGCAGGAGGATCACTGCAAGTTTGAGGCAAACAGAGGCTAGAAAATGAGTTTAAGACCCATTTGCTACATAGGGAGACTTTGTCTCAAAAAAAATTAAAACTTTGCTACTGTTTGTGTTTGTCTTGACCAAATCTTTGCTGATGACAGAAAGAACCTAGAGACCCCTCCAGCACCCTAAACCCAGTGAAGCTATGTATTGTTAATAACCTATAATTGTCACACCTATAAATTTTTATAATGTAAAATCTACAAAAAATCTATTTCAACAGTTTTGACATTCTAGATGTATTTGTTATTTAAAATATAAATATTTCAATATTCAGTTACTGTAGCATGTGATGTGTTCCCTTTATAAAATTATTATTAACTGCACAAGCCCTAACTTTTAATTCAGTGTGGGTTTAGCTCATAATGTTTAGACAAGAAGCCATTTATGATGAGAAGCCATTTTTCAGCGATAATTAAAATTATATTAAGTAAATCTTGTAAAACATAACACCATAAACTGTTACTGTAGTGCTAATCTGATAAATCTCAAAAGCAATGAATGTCATTAGCACCTTAAGCAAATGGAAAACAAACATAAAGGAAGATACAGAAGTAAGCATAATGTTACCTCCAAGGTTTGAAAGGATTAGTAGTAATGTTGAGTTATAAGCTTAGTATCTTTTGAGATTCATACCAGGTGTGTCAGTTTTCAAGTATATGCCCTTATTTTATTAAAAGAGAAAAGACAACTAAATAACTTCACTAAAATAATTGTCTTTGAAGAAAAGTGAAGCTATTATTGCTATCCAGCAAATGGAGGACAGAGAAAATTGGGGGAAACAGTAGATCTTTAAAAGATGCGTGTCTGGGGAGCTTCAGAGTTATCCTTTGGGCCTTCACTAAAGTTTCATAGCAATTCCGAAACTTCAGTATTATGGTCCAAAGGAGTTTTGACACAACAGTCCCTGCATCATTTGAAGCCAGTTCCCTTGACAAGGGAAAAGCGGACAGTTAGCACAGCAGCGTAAATCAGAACCACACTGGGGTGTCCTACTATAGCTTGCTTCTTCCTGGGTTAGCAATGAAGTTCAGCCCCAAGGGAGATTACATCTGTAACGTGCTTATCTTTGTCACAATGTGCCCGACAAAGTCCCTGACATGCAGGGTATAAACCTACTACACAAAACACTTTTTCTTTTAAAATCAAAATATTGTTTACTTCTTTACCCCTCTAAGCAGAACACTGAAAGAGAAATAGTTGTAATTTTTGAATCTTCTGAAAGTTAGATGAAGATAAATGCTTCTGTTTGTGTAAAACTCTGATAAATTAATTTTCATCTTATTAAATGTGCAGAACTATGTATTTAATACCAAAATTCCTTTACAGATTTTTGGGGACAATTGTTAATTTGATCTGTTGACATAAAGTTTCCTTCCTGTCAGAATTTGACTCAAAATATGCTTCCTCAAAGTGGAGAATTCCAATTTAAGTAGGTTTGAGATTTGGTGGAAAATTGGAATTAGAAGAATGATTGATACTTTGAAGACAAAAAGCACAGAGAAGAACAGAGAAGACACTGTGAGCTGAAGAGAATTCTCTTGCTTTGCTCTAGTATCCCAATAGAGTGCCTGAGGTTCTGAACAGAAAGAAAAGCTAGCTACCCTCAAAAACATGCTAAAATTGTTGACAGTACATTACACTTTGGAAGACAATCCATTGTTCTGAAATCCTCTAAATTTATTCTTCCTTTTTCCTCTTTTTTTCATTTATTTTTCGGTCAAAGCAGAAGATAACCAGATTGATCCCGGCATGGGCAGATGCCTATAGTTCTCACCATGGGGAGTTTGACTGAAGTATAAGAATTGCAAATTCAAGGCCAAGCTGGTCCACAAAGCAACACCCTATTAAAAAAAAAAGCAGTGAAAACAATAACATCATTTTATAGAAACAACTTACACTACTTGAGAAAGGGACATTTGCTCATCTTTCATGCAAAAAAAAAATTAAAACAGTAGTTATCAGCTGTAGGTAGTTTCACAGTGGAGTTTCAAGAGAGACATAAAAAGATGATGCAAAGAGCTCTGTGCCTTCTCTGGGAGGCGGGAAGCAGTTCAGCATTTGAGAGGTTTTCACAGCACCATGCCCTACCCTTCTGTGTCATAAACTGTGCCAGCACTGGTAGATTTGGGGTGCGTTTGGGGACTGGAATTAGGCATTAGTGAGCTCTACTCTTCTGCTATACAGTAAAAAAGTTTCAAGATTACTCGCAATTTTACTTGTGATGCTTCATTCTCTTACATCTCAGTGTCAAATAAACACAGTTATGGTGGTTGTCTTGGCTATTCAGAAACAGGACTCAACTATTAAGGTCAGAAAAAAAGAATAACAGTGAACATCGTTTATACAGGACCAAACCCCTGCAGTATGGTTACAAGCTACAACAAAAATAAAGTCCATTAATAAGCCTCTCGTTAAAACAATAAGGAGAGGAAATCTAAAATAGCTCTAGAAAGAAAGGACAAGAAAATAGAAATAATTGTATCCTAACAGTAATTATTCATTTAACATTTATATTGTGCCCTTGACAATATTTCATCTGCTATATTTTCTCTTTTTTGTTAGTGTAAAAATATTCATAGGGCTTCCACAAATTATTTTCTGTCATCAATTCCCTAAACCCATTTCTACATGATCTTAAATTGCTCAGGAGTGATTGTTGCCACAAAACAGTATTTCAAAAACATAGTACAAGTTAGACAACGATTATCATTTTATTCTTGGAGTGTTGCTTCTAAAATTTAAAATATTCTGACTCCTTTCCTGAAAATGGGAAATATTTTAACTGATGCATTCAATCTCATTTATGGGCAGACACATTGGAATTTGGGGAAAAGATAGCACTGCTGCCTGATTTTAGGAGCATAGTGTTAAACCAACTGGTACGGTTCTTTTTTCATACATACTTCAGCATATTAGCATTATAAAATACACTCCATGCCACTTCGCTTTTTGACATAATTGCCAATAGCCACGCAGAGATCAATCAATAGCTCTGTGTATCTGTGCCTACTCTGTTAGTGCTAAACCAGCTACTCTCAGAGAATGCAGATAAGGAAAGGAGGTACAAGTCTGAGGGGTTAAAGTCCTGAGCCATATTTTTAATGCGGTAGGTTAATAAGCATTAAAATAGCTTTAACTGATAGAATTTTATTTTCTTCTCTGTTGCTAAATTCGGCCTCACAGAGTGAATTGTAAACCTACTTTTGCTTTTACATATAATCTGATCATGAGTAATAGTAACTACTTATAAACCACCTTTACTCAGCTATCATTCTTGTCTTGTTAAGAATAGAAAGAAAAATGCAGTAATTTCATTGGTGTGGACCAAATTTAGAAAAAGATGCTACTTTGATTTTAATTTTCTAGTATTTCTTTGAGTTTATATTCAGGTGTTAGTCTAACCTTCTGAATATGACTGTGATATGGAACTGCTTGTTAATTCTTGCAAGATATTTACCTTAAGCAAAAAATATACTTTTATTGTTTTAAATCATTAAGAATAGTGATTGCTAGTTATCTGAGCAATGCTGAAATATGGTCTTATTTTTTTGGAGTGTATTCCTTGAATTTCTATTCAGTTTTCCTTTAATCGTTCCCAGTGTGTCTCCCTTAGTTATATCTTCAGTTATCTATTAACCCTTGTTCCAAAATCCTTTTCTTTAAATCACAGATCATCTGAAACATTTTTGCAGCCATTAGAAATGAAGGAATTAAGGTAGATGTGTGCTTTCATCACCAACCCAAAATATCCTAGGTTAATCTTCTATTTTAATATAAAAGGCAGACTGTAGTCTCTTAAAAGCTCCCACCCAAGACTGTCTCATGGGGTAGAAGTGAATATTCAAGAACCTGGTGCTTCCAGAAGCTGAAGTTGAGAATTCTGTTCCTGGAATGAGAAGAGAGACTTTCCTAATAGTGTAAGCGGTCAAGAAAACACCCTCACCCAGATATAGCAGTGCATCCTACCTGCAATCCCAGTTTTTAAAATGTGTATTTGGTAGTTTAATTTTTAATTTTTTTGACACTTTGTTATTTTGCATTTTGAGAACTTCCTATCTGCTTTTACCTTATATAATCTGACCATTAACAATAATTGACATTTATATAGAAAAATTCCATGTGTGAGGTACTAGTCTAAGCACTTTTACTTAAACCTATGGAGTATGATTATTGCCCTTATTTTATACTAAAGTTTACACAGGCAAAAAGGGATTAAGTGATTTGCCCAAGATCATCAACTCCCAAGCTCCAGAATCTATGTTCTTAGGCTATTTTAAATTTCTTGTTTAATTAAAAAGATTTTAAAAGGTCAATCTAGGGAATGATTTTAATTTCAAAGGACATCTGAGTTAGAACTCATCCACTGTCTTTATCAAAGTCGACATATTTCAGAGTGGACACCCGAAGTTTGGAGAATAAGTTTTGTAGCAACAGAGGGCTTTCAAAGAGCAAATGAACTGCATTAATTTTTGATAAATAAGCGTGCTCTTGCTTTGTTTAAAGAATGTGTCGTCTATTATCTCAGTTGAAAGGGGAAGCCCACAGAGGTGGGGACAACAGCAACACTGCTAGGCGGAGACAGAGGCTCCGTGGTGCCTTCTCACGCTTTCCCCTGAAGACATGGTGCTGTGTCTTCAGCAGAGCTGCCAGCCTTGTGTGCATGGGACCGCTGCTGTTCCAGAAGAGACGCCCAGTCCTCAGTGAACCCCAGAACTATGGATTCTGCTGTGATTGCCTACATCAGGCTCCTTGGAAGTAGAACAGAAACCTGCAGTTCAAGGAACTTAGGTTACTGAGGCAGTTGGGCGACTTTCCTGTACTATCCTATCTAGAGAAAGAGAAGGACCCAGTTAGGACTTTACTCACCATGGACTTTACTCATCCAAATCTGCTCAATTCCTTGACCCTGCCCTTACTCACTGTGCAAATGCATGGCTGCATAAACCTGAACTTGAAATTGTGATTGTGTTAATATATGCTAGCTTCAGATACTTCCAAGACTTCTCCGGGGGTAATTCTGTCCTCCTGTTTTTAAACAAAATTGCTGTTGATAGTTTTATTTAAAAACATATCACTAGAGCTTTTCTCCAGGTGGTAGTAAAATTTTCTTCGTATTAGATTCAGTTAGGAAGCCATTTTGGTATAATTAAGGATGAAAATCACAGTAAAAATGTAAAAAATTCTTATGTTAATGAAGCATGACATATTATTGAGCCCTTCATGGAATTTTCCATTGCCAAATCAAGGCTTATTATTCTGCACCTGAGCACCACAATCCCTGGAGTTCCATGGCATTTCCTAATAATAAAAGAAATGTCCCATTTTGTTTTATAAAACCTTATTTTCCCTTTCTGACAGCTCTTTTCTCTCTAACTTTTACTACAGTCTCAGAGAGCCCTAATTTCAAATTCGAACTGTCTTAAAACATATCATTTTCAAACATGTGGGTTGAGACATGGTAGGAGGGTTGCTATCATCTGAGAAATAATTTAGTAAACCTTGCCAGAAAATCTGCATTGGAAGATAGGAAATAAAATATTTCCAGCTTTGGGTTTATGATATACACCATGATATCTATAATGCAAACCACACGATATTTTGAGATCTAGTTTATATATTCTGACAATTCCTATCTTTTTTTAACTTAGTGGTGAGCTGATATTTTGAACAGTAATAGAGATCCTGCTAGAGCAAAGCAATGATTTCCAATCCCCCTCACTGATCTTCATCTCAGAATTAACTTCTCCCCACTGTGTTCTCTCACGTATTTTCTATGTGATCCTCTGTATCTTGTTTGTAATTACCCACAATGGTCTCTCACTGAATCACATCTGGTTATGATTCTATGCCACACACAGAGGACAGAGATGGACATTGAAGGGACTCACAGACATCAGTTGAAGGGAATTGATGGCATTGATAGGATCAATGGTTTAATATCAAGTAGCAATTTTATAAGTAATGGCTTCAAAGATAGAGTGAAAGAATATTTGGGATGGATAACAACTACTAAATTCAGGTTTATTAAAGAAGAAATCAAAACAAATCATAAAATTTTATGAAAATAAAGATTCTACATTTTTATTGAGTCTTTTAGAGTACTACTCTGCCATAAAGATAAAATTGAGTAGTCTGTAGGAAAATGTGTGTACCTGGAGACCATACTGTTGAGTGAATTAAGTCAAACACACAAACTTAAATATCACACTGTTTCTCTTATATGAGAAACCCAAATTTTAAAAATAGAGAGCAAGATAAAAGACAGGCAATAGGAAATATGGAGATGACTCATTCTCAAAGGGGAAGAGATCATTACATGCAGGGCAGGAAGATGGAGAGGTGGAATGGGGAATGAGAAAAGGAATTGGGGTGTGTTATGCACATGTATCAACCTCACACAAGGAACGTGAATATTGTGCACTGCACACACGTACTCATAAAATAAACTTTAAGAAAGACTAAAATATCTAGTAATAATTTTTAAAAAGAAGGATACTACATTGCAATTCAAAAGTTGGTACGTCTAGGGATGTGTGGGCTCAAATGCAAATGGTAAATGTAAGGTTTACTTAATTAAATACTAAAGAATAAAAGTGAATCATTCAAATTTTGAATTCAAGAAATTCAGAAAAGAAAAAATAAATTCTAAGAATACAGAGAAAAGAGAATTGTTGAAAGTTAATGAATTAGAACAAGAATACAGAAGGATAGAAACATCTAAAGCTAGTTTTACAACAAAATATCACTAGAAAAAGTAGAATCTATTTTAGAAAGAAAAGAAACAGAAGCATAACAAAAAAAAGAAAAAAGAATGCCTGTGAAATGATAAGAAATGTGTATTTTAAATATTACATCTTTGTCTCTCTCCATGTTCATGAACTTTGGGAAAGTCCTATCTAAAATAAATATTACTGAAATTAAAAATAAGTCAATCTAAGAAAGTAAGGCAATTCTATATGCAAAAAGATGTGCGAAACATTGAGAAGATTTTGAAAAATTGGTATTCATCCCCATCTTCCAAACAACAGACAAATTAAAGGAAATCATTGAAAACAAACAAACAAACCAATCTCTTGAGACACAAAGGATGGGCCAGAACCTCCGGCTCACTGCCCTCTAGCTTACCCCTTTGCAGCCAGCCTGGCTTCCTGCCTGACACGTCAGGCATCGCAGCGGCTGGATCCTCTGCACTAGCTTCTTTGTCTTTCTTCTGCCTTTCTGCTTTCCTGCAATAGCTATGCATTTCATCCAAAATAAATCTTTCATTCCATATCACTGGAGTAAAATGGGTTACTTAACAGACAATAGAACACTAACTTAGCCTTTTGATCTTGGTAATGTCTTCTATCCCAGTCATCAGACTAAGTAAATTTTATGTGGATTGAAGAAAGAAAAATGAAGATTTAAGCCCTAAAAAGAAAACCTAGGTTCATGACTGATACTCAGTATATACAAACTGCTTCAGTCATAATAATGTTATGGAATATACACATCTGATCTATTTTTCTATTTCCCCTTCTCCATTTTAGTATATGAATGTAAACTCAAGGTGGGATCATGTTAACTTTTTTTGATAAAACCAGGGACTGAAACCAGGGCCTTTACACTGAACTACATTTCAAACCCTTTTAGAAATTTTTAATAGACCATCTCACTCAGTTTCTAGGCTAGGCTTGAACTTGTGACCCTCCTGCATTAGCCTGGAGTATTATAATTACGTCAGTGGACCACCATGCCCAGCTGTGTTAAATGTTTTGACTCCTTTTCACTTTTGCTCTTACTAAGTGTAGCACCAAATAAAATCTCTGTGGCAAAAAAAGTAAATCAATATTATAGCCAAACTTGGAGTCCTATTAAACTGTTAGTTGCAATGTAACTTAGTATGGCTACTCTAGGAACTAGTCTGCAGGCTCCTTAAAAAAACTGAAACTAGAACAAATATATGATCCAGCTATGTTGTTCCTAGATATATATCAAAAAGAAATAAAGTCAGCATCTAAAAGAGAAACCCACATACTCATGTTTAAGTGGCACTTTGCAAAACACACAAGTTGTGGAATCAGCCTAGATGCCTCTATCAGATGACTTGATCAGGATAACATGGCTTACATACACAATGGAGTATTATTCAACTAAAATAAGAATGAAATAGTGTTATGTACAGGTAAATTCATGGAACTGCAGAGCATGTTAGGTGAAATAACCCCAAACATACAGCTTTTTCATGTGTTTTCTTATATGTAAAAGAAATTATAATCTGAAAGTGGAAGAGGATAAATTAATTCAAAAATGAAAGATGACTAGGGGAAAGAGAGAGGTGGAAAGAGAGGTAAAGAGGCATGATACAAGGAAGGGTATATTTAAACAAAGCATGATATTAGTATGTATTAAAATGATACACAAACCAGTAATTTGTACAATTAATTATGACTTAAATTTTTTAAATTTTGGCTTGTGAGGAAACCCAAGATCAGTGAAGCTCTGTTGCCTAAATTCACAAAGCGAAGAAGTGGCTGCCTCACGAGTGTTCACCCTTGTTGTCATCTGTACCTCAGGAAGCTGTGGTCTCAGTAGACACAGCAATAGCAGAAGATTCCCAGGAACTAAAACAAGTTTGAAAGGGACCCGAGCCTCTCAGACCCGCAGAGTGGCCTGGGCTGTTTGGATGGAAAGTCTGCACAGACCTGCATCTCAGCAAGACTCTTTGGGACTGGTAGGCCCGCCCTTCATCCGCAGGGAACTGCCTGGAGACCTGCCTGGGACAAAGCACAGTGGCCTGGCCTGCCTGAGATTCCACAGGCTCCCGGATGGCCACACCCAGCATTCACCTTACAACTTAGGGAGCCAGGAGCCCACAGAGGGGAGTTAGGACCCTGTGAGGAAGCCAAGAGCCTGTGGGGGAGCCGCTGCCCCTCCAGGAACTGAGGGTGTAAGAGGTAATTCGCCACACATGCAGAGAAAGCTTTGGAACACCGCTCAAAGTAAGGAAATATAGAAAAATGACAAAAGGAAAGACCAAAAGCCAGGCTCAAAGACCCAGCCCTCGCCAAGAAAGCTTAGAAGCCATGTACATAGAAGAAAAAAGAAGCCATACACCTGAAATATCTGAAATGATATCAAATGAAATAAATATGCAAATAGGGAAAGCTATGGAGAAATTCAAACCAGAAATACTTGCCCAGGTAAAAGAAGAATTGATAAAAACAGTGAAAAAAATAGTGAACACATCTAGTGAAAACACAGCTAAAAAATTAGAGGAACAAAGCAAACAGATAGAATCCCTCAAAGAACAATATAAGAAAC
>PVJX010015813.1:0-41616 GCA_004027295.1 Dolichotis patagonum | reverse complement strand
AGTAAAATTAAACACAACAAAACAGAACAGAATGGGACATAAGAAAGCATAAATTTCAAAGCTAGACAACCAGAGATCTTCACTATCTGTCATATTGTCTCTTGTTTTCTTCCAAATGGTTGTCCTTATCTTTGCATATGGAGAGCTCATACTAAATAACATAGTCAATCTTTTCACAAGATGTGTAGTTCACTGGCTCCCACTTGCTATGCAGGGGGGAGGGGGAGGGGGGACACGAGATGGGGACAGGACGACATGAGATGTCTGATTCTCAGCCCACATGCAGCAGGATCACAGTCACCCCCCCAGAGACGGGAAGAGTTCCTTATTTTCCCAGCATCCCGAGTCAACGAAACGGTGCAGGTCCCGATGTGCCAGGGTCTCTCTCCTTCAGGCCACCGAAAGTCTGCCACACTCTCAGCCACCCCCAGAGAGGGGAGGAATTCCTTGTTTTCCTGGCACCTTGAGTCAACCACATGGTGCAGGTCTTGAGGCACCAGGGTTTCTCCCCTGCAGGCCGCCTAAAGTCCACCATACTCACCTGCTATTTCTTTCTGATGAATTGACCATTCCATTTCCAAAGTTCTGAAATGGCCAACAGACCACAGAAAGAATTCTCTTTAGGCTCCTGTTTGAAACTAGCAGCTACAGTGATCTGCTGGCCTTGCTTCAGGGCCATTTCAAATCCATTTTATTCATAGATAAAAAGAAAGAAAGAAGAGGAAGAAGAGGAAGAGGAAGAAGAAAGAATTACAACAAAATTTTAAATTACATCAATCAGGGGTAACAATGGTACATACATTTCGCATTGTCATCTCTAAATCATTCACCCAGAGCATAAGACATCTGCCTTCAATTCTATTGGTATTTTCATTGTAGATTACATAGGAATTTATTGGCCAGATGAGGTAGTACATGCCTGTAATCCTAGCACTTGAGAGGCTGAGGCAGGAGCATCACTGTAGTTTGAGGCCAACCTGGGCTACGAACTGGGTCCAAAGCAAGGCTGGACTGCATAGTGAAACTCTGTCACAAAACGAGAAAAAACAAACAAACAAACAAACAAACATATGGGAATTTCTGTTTTTATTTGTTAGACTCTGTACACCAAAAAACAGTGGAAGTTGAAAATTTTGTTGCTTTTTTTTTTTTGGTACCAGGGATTGAATTTATGACCTCGTACTTGCCAGGCAGGTGCTCATGCCACTAAGCTCAACCTCTGGCCCTTTGATGCTTTTTAAAATATACACTGAATAGTTAATAAAAATCCAAAACTTTAATTTTGGATATTTTTCCTGTTAAGTACTCATTGTTCTATAAAACTCATAAAATTAAAAATTTATCAGTAGAAGTACTTCTAAGGAATAGATATAGGTTTTGTACATCCTTCAGTATGCTCATTTTACACAAAATTGTCATGATGTTTCTGTGGCTACAAAGCTGAGGGTGGGAGATGGAAGGGAACGGGGAAAAATTGAGATGTGTTATATACATGTACCAATCCCCCACAGTGAATGTAATCATTATGTACTGTCAATGTGTACTAAAAAAATTAAAGATTTAAGACAAAAGTTTTGAACTCTGCATTGAGAAAATGGTAAGGTCGTATGAGCTGTCTTAGTTCATAAAATCTTTGCTGCTGTTGACCATGGGAGAGGAGGGAGATGAACAAAAGGAACCATTTAAAGAAACCAGAGCTTAACAATAGCATATTCCATAGAAGAAATATAGTGGTAGTTATAAAGGTATAAGCTAACAAGTTAGGAAAGGTTTAAATGCAGGAAAAAATTACAGGATACATTCTTTAGGCAAAGAAGACAAAAGTTGCCAACATGAAAGATTAAACTTCAGCTACTCTCACCTTTACCTTCACATAAGTATTCCTATGTCCAGATACCAACCATAGTAAGTGAAAAAAAAAAATTTTTTTTTTTTTTTTGGTGCCGGGGATCGAACTCACAACCTCGAGTTTGCCAAGCAGGCACTTACTCCACTGAGCTAAACCCCTGGCCAGTAAGTGAAATTTTTAAAAAATTGAGGTGAAATTTGCATAACATATAATTAATCACTTAAAAAATTAATCATTTTAAAGTTTATGTTTTGATGACATTTTGTACATTCATAATGTCGTTCAAGGCCACCCGATTTGGGCTTCCTCCTGGAATTTTGGGAGCTATTCTCCTCTTTATTTCCAATAAATACTCTCCAAAAACAAATAAACGAGCAAACAAATGAACAAACAATATTGTGTAACCACTCCATTACTTCCAAAATATTTTCATGTTCACCTCTTATTCATTCATTTCATTTCACCCCAAAAGAAAATCTTATACATTGGGCAGCCTCTAATTTCCCCTTTCTAGTGATTGATAATCATCTGTTTTCTGTCTACATGGGTTTACCTATTCTGAATATTTCATGTAAATGACACTATACAAACTGGGTGTGGTAGTGCATGCCTATAATCGTACCACCCCCAGGAAGGTGAGGCAGGATGTAAAGTCCAAGCCCAGCCTGGGAAATTGAGCAACTTAGTAAAATCCTGCCTCAAAATAAAAAATAAAAACGGCTAGGATGTGGCTCAGGGTGAAAGCTGTTGATCCAAACCTCAGGACCAAAAATAAATAAATAAATTATGCAATATGTTTGTGTCTGGGTTCTTTCACTTATCATAATGCTTTGAAATTAGTCCATACTGAAGTATCATCACTTCATTCCTTTTAAGATTCTATTATACAGATATATCACTTTTGTTTATCCAGTCCTCTGTTGATGGATATTTGTGTTGTTTTTACCTTTTGGTTATTATGGACAGAGCTGCTATGAACATTCATGTAAGGTTTTTTTGTGCTTGTTTTCAATTTTTTTTTTGGCTTACTGAGACAGAATTTCACAATATGTTTCAATTTGGCCTTGAACTCAATATGTAGCTGAGGTTGGCCTTGAACTCACAATGATCTTCCTCCTTCAGCCTACCAAAATAGGATTACAGGAATGTAACACCAATTTTGGTTTTAATTTTTTTAGATATATACCTATTAGTGGAATTTCTGGGTCACATAGTAATTTTGCTTTTAACTTATTTAATAACTATTAAAGTTTTTCACAGCAGCTGTACCATTTCATGTTTCTATCAGCAATGAAAGAGGGTTCTACTTTATATATTGAGGTTACTACACCTTTAACAAATGATTCATAAATTTTGTTTTTTTTTGAGACACGGTCTTGCTGGGTATATGTAGTTCAGGCTAGACTTGAACTAACTACTTACCCCAAGCTGGCCTCCTACTCATAGCAATCTTCCTGCCTCAGCCTCCCAAGCACTGACATCATAGGTGTGCTCCATCTATACTAACTTTTTCACTATGTCTTGGAACTAACTTATTTTTTCTGAAGATCTTTACAATAAATGCCCTTGCCATTTGGACCTCTTAGTGCCTTCAATTACTTGATGTTTCTTAAATCATATAGTAGGTACCCAGATACCAATTTTGTCAACATTTCATTTCATTATTTCAACATACAGGTTATATTCACTCTTTAATGTATATGTAAGTATATGTTTTTATGTAAAAGTTTTAAAAGGTTGACAATATTGTTTCTTCTACTTCTTTCTCCTATTTGTCCTTCCTTTCATTGACATAGAGCTAGAATATATTTGCTTCTTAATCTTATTCACAGTTGGTGCTTCTTAAATCTTTTGTAATGATTTCTTTGTGTCTTCTGAAATAATAACACCTTTGGTTTCTGCCCTACTCATAGCCTTATTCTATTGCAGTGATGTCACTCATGATTCATCGAGTTTTTTTTAATGATTACTTAACTTGCATTTCCAAACCTCAATCCTCACACATTTTCTATCTCCAAGTATATGGTATTGCCAGTCATTGCCAATTGTATTTTCGCTATTGATCATCTCTTTTCCCAACCCAGTTTCCCATTTCTTCAAACCACGTAATTTCCATTCTCATAACTTTGTAGTAATTGTTGGTCCTGCTCTCTCCTCACTTGTCTGATTAGTTATGTCTTGTGATTTTTTTTTTGAGATTTAGAGTAGAAAGTATTTATTGAGAGAAAGAAAGCTTCTAAGAGACAGGGAAGAGAGTCCCGAGTGGATGGACCCCTGATTTCTATTTTAAATACATTTCATTTCACCTAATGGCCGTCCCATTACCACAGGTCCTTCTTTACTTGAATGCACTCCCACTCTCCCTCCTCTCTCTGGTTATAACAGATACAATGTGTTGAAAAGTGGTGCTAGATAAGACAGTTAACTTTGGCAGTGTGAAATGGAGACAGGAGCGTGTCTGAGAGGCGGATGAAATCCAGGACGGTGGTAATGGGCTTCTGTATTGCCGATCATAAAGCTGACTGGTGACCAGTTTGAGCTGGAAAGGCTTACCCAAGCTAACACTGTATTTTACTTGCCTAAGTGACGGTCGCCGAGCGAGTTTTTGCTAAGCGAGCAATGCCTGGGCTTCTTTTAGAGCTGTCATCCACAGTGTGCCGCCAACCAGCCTCCACCACCCGGACAGCTGATCCCAGATTGGCCACCCGGGGCTCTCTAGCCGCCGTCTCTATGGTTCCAGGAATCTCCAGCTCCCGGTTTGACCCGATCGGCTTTTGCGCGTGCGCGAAGCGAGGCGCGTGCTCGCCCTCCCTCCAGCGTCTGTCCCCGCGGTGGGAGCGGTGGCTCGGCGGCTGTGGCCGCGGACCCTGTGCTCCGGGCTGTTCTCTGGGAGAGCGTGTGGCGCGGAGTCCTCCGTCGCCTTCTCTGGCTGCCGGGCCAACTGGCCTCAGATGGTGGGTCCGGAAGATGCGGGACCCTGCTCGGGAAGAAACGCCAAGTTGCTCCCGGTGCCGGTGCTCGAGCCAGTGGGCCAGAACAGGAAGATGAGCCGGGCCACGGGCGGCTTTAGCGGAGGCGTCGGTGCTGTGGAGCAGCCGGGGGCTGAGGAAGAAGAGGAGGAGGAGGAGGAAGAAGAGGAGGAGGAGACGCCTCCTCCGCAGCTCCTTCAGCGCTATCTCGCCGCGGCCGGGAGCCGGCTGGAGCCGGGGCTCTGTTATTGTGCCCTGCCCGCCGGCCAGGCCAGCGCCCCGGCGTCCTCGGTTACTCCGTGCTGGGACGCCCGCTCGCGGGGCCCGGGCTCCAAGCTCCGCGGCTCAGAGGTGGCGGGTGCCTGCTCGCCGCGACACGGAGGCATGACCAACGGGGACTCGAGCTTTCTGCCGCGCCAGGACCGTGGTGACCTGGAAGAGGCTAGCGGGCTGGCTCGCGCCGATGACCCGGAGTCGTGCGACCGCTGCCCCTGCCCATACGGCCGCTTGCGGCTCCAAGGGCCTGGCGACGAGGGCGCGGACGAGGCGGGCACCGCGGTGGACTGGGCCGCGCCCCTGGAGGACCCGCTGCGGAGCTGCTGCCTGGCGAACGTGGACGCCAGAACGCCCGAGGGCGCTGGCGGCGCTGCCACGGGTTCCGAGGAGGGCGCGCCCCCCGCCGCCCCCTTGGTCCGGAGGACTAGTGGGGGCGCGGAGCTGGTCCGCGGCTTCTCGGACGTTTTCGCGAACTCACGGAACACATTCGAGGTGCGCCGCCGCCAGAGCGCAGGCGACCACCTGACGTCCGCAGGGCCGCCGGTGTCCTCGCCCGCTGCGGAGCAGGGTTCTGGGGGAACCTCGGCCTGGGCTCGACGGAGCGGCGGCTTAGCGGACTTCTTCGCCAGGTACAGCGCAGACTGCGCGGGGGGGTCGGGGTGGGGCGGTGCGGAGCCGGCCAGGGAGCTGGCGTGCGCGGCTGGGAAGGAGGGCGGCCTCCGTGCCCCATGCGCCTGGGACGCGTCTGTGATTTATCTCTAGGGGATGAGGAACTGGGACCGTAGGGATCGTTGTGAGCACTACAAGGAGCACATCTTTCTGTCGCCCGGTTGGTTGTACACGCTGTTCACTTCTGGTTTCTGTGCATTTTGGTCTGGTTAACCTGCCGGTGTTATATTTGCTGTTGCTGCTTTTGGAAAAGCTGATAACTGCGGCTCCCATTCATTTTTGAACTTCAAAGATTTGGATGGGGTGGAGGCGGTATATGCATACGGGGGTAGTTATGAAAGAAAAAGGAGTGTCATCTTGCAAAGCTGTTTATGTGGAGTCTAAATCCACCCAAGTAGGTGGAAATTATTGAAATAGAAGTGGTGTTTTATGGTGTTTAACTATTTGTATCAGTGGTCTTAAACACTATGTAGTGCACGCTAGCCTGGAATTCACGGCAATCCTGCGTCAGCCTGCGGAGTGCTGGGATTACAGGCGTGCGCCGCCGCGCCCAGTTAGATCTAGTGGTTTGTTTTGTTTTTCGGGTTTTGTTTGTTTGTTTTTGTTTTTATAACAGGAATCGAACTCTAGACCTTGAGCTTGTCAGGCCCCGTGCCGCTGGGCTATGTCCCTGGCAAGATCCAGTCTTTTAAACTAAATTATTACTGCCTTTTTTATGTGGTAAATCCTCCACTTTCCTGCTTATCTTTTCTCTACTACC
The DNA here is from genome assembly GCA_004027295.1 of Dolichotis patagonum. Lineage (NCBI taxonomy): Eukaryota > Metazoa > Chordata > Mammalia > Rodentia > Caviidae > Dolichotis > Dolichotis patagonum. The sequence goes on along the minus strand of PVJX010015813.1, from coordinate 35,093 downwards.
TTTTCAATCCCCAACTGGGAATTGAACCCAGTGCCTCAAACCTGGTAGGTAAGGAAGGGCACTACCACGGAGCTACATACCCATTCCTTAACGACCAATTTTTAATTTTGTGATGGTGTTTTATTTCTGATTTGACAAATTAAAATTGATGTTCTTCAAATTAAATTATGGTGCTAGAGATTGCAGGGTTCAGAATGGGGTTTTGTTGGTTTAATAGGGACAGAGAAGTAGTTGGAAAATAATTATCTTAATGCACATTGCTGAAAAAACAATTTCACTTGAGTTATATTTTTACATGGCTTTAAAAAATGTCCCAACTTTAAATTTTTTTCTTTTAAAGTTTTTTCCTCTGTTTTTATTCCCTTTTCAGGGATATTGACTATGTAACTAGAAGTGAAAACAAATTCTGCTGTTGAGGTTTTCAGAAGGTTGTACAATTAGTGTATGTATTTGTAGATACAAAGTCACACTTCCTTATTCCTTATTCTTTCTGCTTGTATAAATTTACAAACTATACTTGAATCGAGTGAGAAATTTACGTTTGTGTTATAGGACAACATATATAATATTTGGATCTTTACTTGTGCCTGTAGTTGCAAAATATATTTAAAGCTTGCAGTGGTGATGTTCTCAAAGGTCTCAAAGTGAGTTGATTTATGAATTTATGACACTTTGTGGCATTTGGGTGTTTATTGGTTATTCTTTGTTGGTCATATTTTGAGTTCAAATGTCAAACACTTTTAGACCTGGAAAGGGCTTGAAGATCACTCATTCAACCACTGTATCTTGTGTGTTTGCTTTGTGTCAGTTATTGAGAATAGCTGTAATTTGGGTAACCATCTCTGACTTGGAGATGCAGTGCAGGGTAGTGTGGATTAAATTGGAAACCAGCTGCATTGCAATTTATGGGAAATAGGAAGACAGATCTATCTGAAGCTTTCATATTATTAGCAGTAGGTAGAAATTTTCATCAAACTGTTGTGTTCTTTACCTTCTAGATTAATTGGGCTTTTATTAGTATAGCTAGATGACATTCATAGGGCCACAGTATTTATATTTATCAGCATTGGATGTGAAGTCAAAAAATTTAGGTGCCATAAAAGTAATTTCTTGAGGTCTAAATATTAGAAATGATCGATTTCTTTACATGACATTCGTAGAAAAGAGCAGAGTCAGAGGCATGATTTTTCTTAGTATTTAGCTAAAACTTTAGATTCTGAGCACCTTTAGGCAAGAATGGTGACTTATTTATTTATTTAGTTTGAGGCAGTGTTTCCCTGTGTAGTTCAGACTGGCCTTGAACTCACTATATAGCTCAGGCTGCCCTTGACCTCATGGCAATACTCTTGCCTCAGCCTCCTGAGTGCTGGGAATACATAGGCATGTGCCACCATGCCTGGCTCAGTGGGCAACTTTTATTGACTCCCTTTCTCTAGAGATTGTAATTTTTGAACACATCCTCCGTCTTTAAGCAACATAATATGAGGTTACCCTTGTCCTAACAACTCAAAAAGTTTTCTTCCTCTGTTACAGTTGTCATGCATAGCTCTGAAGTGCTGAGTGAGGGTTCCCTATAGGGTTTCTATGTTCTGGAATCGATTGTTGTTCTTAGGTATAGCTCCTACTCACATCTCAATTTTTAGATGAGGAAACTCACTACTTAGAGAAGATAGCTAGTATCAGACTGGAATTAGTCACTACCTTTGTTCACTTCATGACTTTTGTCTTCCAACCTCTTTATCCTTTCTGCTTCTCACCTCTTTCCATTTCTACTTCTTTTTCCCTTAACTGGGCAAAAATATATAACAAATATATTTTCATGTTGTAAGTGAAAAGGGGACCATTTTATGGCAATTTGTCACTTATTGTGGAGAGGTATATTCAAGTAAGACACATCATTAGTTGGGTAGAGTGGTTCATGACTAATTTCAGCTCTTCAGGAGGCTGAGGCAGAACAAGTGCAAGTTTGAGGCCAGTCTGGCCAACTTAATGAGATCTGCCTCAAAAATGAAATGAAATGAAATGAAATGGCTAGAGATGTAGTTCAGGGGTAGATTGTTCGCCTAGTATAAGGCCTTGGTTCAATCCCCAGTGTGGGTATGAGGGGACGCATGATGGATAGGAACGTCAATGACTAGAGTAGATGTCACATAGAAGATACAGGAATTTGCTTAGGATGTTCTCATTTTGGAGGACCTCAATTGTTGTCTCCAGCTTTACTTTCCTTCTGGATAGGGTTTAATTCTATTTCATTCCCTGTTGGGAATTTGCTTTTTATGGGTGCCTTCCTGTGTCGTTGTGACAGAAACCTTAGAGGTAACCTTTCCTCAGATCCTTAACCCTTTCCTGTGTGTGAAAATTGAAATGATAGATGTCTACTGCTACCTCTATGTTTACAAACTCAGCAGGGAGGAGTACAAACTTTTATGGAAATCTGTTTCCACGCTAAACTTTGTTTCTCAATGATCTATTTCTCTGAAAAAGTAAATGACTTTAAATTTGTGGCTCTTTTAAGAAAATTTATGTCTTAATTGCTGGTTCTGGAATTAAACTGCTTGTACCGTATTTGAATTAACCTACCAACTGTGTAATTCTGAACCACTGTGAACCTTAGCGAAGTATCCATAAAATGAGAATAGTACCTGCCTGATGGGATTATCATGAAGATTAAATGAGATAATATTCTAAAAATGCTTTGTAGTTATTGTAGGACACAGTGAGGACTCAAGTGTTATTTTTCACACTAGCAAGACTGTTGAAATCCCTTCTGCAATTCTAGTGCTGAAGTCTACTGATTTAAGGAAAGACTGGAATGAATTTTTTGTACTGAGAAAACTATACAACTTATGTAGTAGGAGATTCTAAAATACAATTCGTACATAGAATAGGATGGGTATTAAACTGAATTCAGGTGTGGTGATGTAAAGTTTCCTGAATCCTTGGAGCTTTGGCTAAAAAGCAAATCTGAGAAGGAACTGAAAAGAAAGAATGTGGTGAAAGATGGAAATACTCGTATCTTTTATTGTTTTAAGGAACTTTTATAGACATGCAAAGCCAATTTTTTAGTTGAAGTTCAGGAAATATTTAACTTGGCCTACTTGTAAATTTCATGCTTATTCTGTTGTGGGAAGTTTTAGGGGAAAGAATGGAAACATTTGGAGATTTTGAGGCAATGCACCTGTTACCCATCTTTCAATGTATTCAGAAATGGAAAGCAGGGCTCTTTCTCTTTTTCTCTCACTTGTTTTCTCCTCCCCCCCAATACTGGAAGTTGAACCCAGAACTATTCTACCACATACATCCTGAGTCTTTTTAATTTTTAGTTTTGGGGTAGGATCTCACTAAGTTGCCCAAGTTGACTTGAGCTTGAGATCCTTCTGCCTCAGCCTTCCAAGTTACTGAGCTACATACCCTACAAACAAGTTCATTAAAATGAAACAAAACATTTTTTTGGTACATGTTACATATACATAATGATAACATTCATCATAGGGAGTTTGTACCTTTATATGTATTTTGCTTCTTTTTTTCCCCATTCTCCTCCCCTCCCTTTGATCCCTCGTCCCCACTTTATTCATAAAAGCTTTGTTTCCATTATTTCATTTGATTCTTTCCCCCCCCCCTTTTTTTTCTTTCGCCCTTCCCTCTCCACGCAAGTCCATTTTGAGAATTATTTGCTTCCCAGGAAGTCTATTAAGAGTTGTCTCCAGACAGTTCTGGTTGGCAGTAGCATGGGTCTTACTACTTAAATTTCAGTTTTTAAAATTACTTGGAAGGAGGGAGAATCGTTAAGAATGTAGAGTCTCCCCAACAAATTGAAGAGGTAGGATCTTGCAACAGACTCGAAACCCAAAAACCAGCTACACCTGGAAGACATCGCTGAGAAGTCGTCATTACCTAAGGGTTCTAAATACTAGCAATAGAGCAACTCACTATAGGCAGTTTACAAGCATCAAACCAGGAATTAGAAAACAAAAGAATGTAGATTCTTTGAGGCTCCATTTTTGAATCAGTAGATTATGGGTGGAATCTACCAGGAATCCAAAATTTAACATCTCTTTCATCTTGTATTTGATGCAGGTGTTTTGTAAACTGAAATCATGGAAATATTGGTCTGATAGGCAGATTTCCTTAAGTAATAACTGAAAGAAGATACAACACATACTTATAGCTCACAATGCTTTATTAATTTAAAATTGGGCTATATTTAGATACTGTGTAATTGACAAGTATGAACTAGAGAAAGAAATCCAAAATATAACCTTCCTTTGTCAACTTCACTGGTTCGTGAAATTATATGGGCCTAATTAAATCTTAGATTCCTTTTTATTAATGAAAGGGTCTTTCACTTTCATTTTATGCTCTTTAGAGCACCATGATGCAGCACCACACATGCTTAGTTTTTTCTTTTGATGCTGGAAGCTGAACCCAGGGCCTTGCACATACTAGTCAGGTGCTCTGCTACTGAGCTACACGTCCCTGGCTCCATTCTTGCCTGTTCAGTGAAAATTTGTAAATCTTGTAAATCTTTCCTCCAGTCCTTTCAATACAGTGGCCTTTCTGATAGCTTATCACAAAATGTTAATTTGTATTCTTTCTGCTGCTAGTTGTAATTCTTTTCCATGCTTTTGAGAAGTCCTGCTTACTCTCATCTAAAATTTGCTGCTTCGGCCTTTCTTGTACTTCTTTCTTCTGTGGCTAAGCCATGGAAACCCATGTGACTGGGTTTTTAGCAGGCTCTTTCCTGCAATTAAGAGAAGTTTACATTGGGAAACCAAGCTAAGTAGTTTGAAAGTGAACTTGATAATGTGTTTACCTTACCTTTGAATTTGACTGCTCAGTTTCTTTTTAATTTGAATTTTATGTTGGGTACTTTGTGTGTGTGTTAAAAAATATTTCTGTGTCTAACCCTATCAGATTAAAATTTTTAAATTTGGAACTGAATGTGATCGTTTTTAAAATAAAATTATGTTCTATTTTTTTCATATTTTCCCTATTACTTTAATGTACATTGTACATAGGGCATTATTTAGATTTTCGGATTTGGTTTTCATCTGATTGTTTCTTGTCATCTTGTTTTTTGTCAAGTAGGAGAAATACATTTGTTTGTTGGTGGAAAATGTTAAAGTATAGTGAGAAGATGATAAATTGGAAGGTTTGGAAGTATGGTTAAAAATAAGAGAAACTATTAGACAATGATTTTGAAGAGGGTTGTAGAGAGAAAAATTGCTGGAGAGAATAAATGTTAGAAGTTAGACTCTGATAGTTTGTAATTAGTACTTTGGCCTGTGAGTGAGCATAACTACAGATTGTCCTCTAGCTTTCTACTTTGCCTAGTTTAGTGCCTTTTTTTTTTTTTTTTGTACCAGGGATCAAATTCAGGACCTTGGTGCCTGCCAGGCAGGTGCTTGTGCCCTAGTAGTACCCTTTTGAGTGTTTCTTGCCATTTATTTCCTTTAAGATATCTTCTATTCTTTTGCCTCTTCTGCATTCTTCACTGCTTCTGCTAATAACAAGCCATTCATGCAACTGAAGTATTTTAAAATGAAGGAAAACACACACACACATACACACACACACACACACACACACACATTTAGGCTCTACTTGTTATAAGGTAGATTCAGGTATTAAAAAGTGCATGTATGAAAATAAGGTAAATGCAAATTTTACTTGTACAATGTTTCCTTATTTGAGTTCCAGGGATAAAAGGCAAGGACAATTTCTCTACAAGCACTGTGGTAAATCTAGCAATCAAAATTTCTGTCATTCATGAGAAAAAAATTCATTGATAATCACTAGAAAGATATGCATTATGGAAATTTAAGTCCTAAACTAAATTATTGGAATTTTATTTATTTATTTTTATTTTTTTGGTACCAGGGATCAAACTCACAACTTTGTGCTTACCAGACAAGTGCTTACGCCACTGAGCTAAATCCCCAGCCCCCAGTTATTGGAATTTTAAATAAGTAAAATATCCTCTCTGAATAGTTTCTGTGTTCTGTGTGGGGTTTTTGTTGTTGTTGTTGTTTTGTTTTTTTGTTTTTGGTAGCGAGGATTGAACTCATGACCCCAGTGCTTGCCAGGCAGGTGCTTATGGTGCTGAGCTAAATCCCCAGCCTGTGTTCTGTATTTTTGAAGAGTGATAAAATTGCTGTTTTTATTTACTTTACTCTTGATGTCCTGCCTCCATTGACTTCTTCACTCTATCGGTACTTAAATTGATAATCTTTGAATGCTATTTGGAAAAGAGTATCTGTTGTGATCATGAATTGGGCATTGATCACTAAAATTTATCTAAAGACTAATTCCATAACTTTTTATGACAATTATCATTTGGGGGCTAGCACATTAATTAAGGATGATGTCTGCCTTTGTGATATACTCTCAGAAGTACTGTACATCAAGAATACTAGGATAGTTCACCCTGTATGGTGGCACATACTTGTTAATTATAGTACTTGGGAGGTTGATGAGGCAGGAGCCTCATGAGTTCGAGGCTAGTCTGGGGTACATAGAGAAACCCTGTCTCAAAAAAAAAAAAATCTATCAACCAAACAAAAAACTAGAATAGGAATTAATTTTCAAAACTGAACATGTTCCCAGTCATGGTAGTGTGTGCCTGTAGTTCCAGCTACTCAGAAGGCTTAGACAGGAGAATTGTAGAACTCAGCAGAGCAAGATCTTATCCCAGAAAACAAAGCCAGGTGTGTTTGCATACATCTGTATTCCTAGCACTCTGGGCGGTTGAGATAGGAAGATTGCAAGTTCAAGTCCAGCCTGAGCAATTTAGTGACTAGCAAGAACCTGTCTCAAAATAAAATAAAAAGGGTAGGGATTGTAGCTTAGTGCAAAGGTCCTGAGTTCAGTCCCCAGTATTGCAAAAATCAAAACAAACCACCAAAAAATAAGAAAAAAACAAAACTCAGCATATAATTACAGTGACTTAGAACTATGCTGCACATAAGATAACCACTATAACATTGAGTAAAATAATAGCTAACCACTTAGTTTAATGAAGAGATAAGATTGTTTCTATCCTGTTTAAGATCACTGAAACATAACCTTTGGGTTCATTGTACATTAATGGAAATATACACCATATATTAAAAAATGACAGATTAGAATTAGGATTTCACCTGTGCTGCTTGAAGAAGACAAGTTCTATCATACATACTATCAATTTAGCACATGCTACTGGGTTAGACCTGAGCAAACTGTCAATAAAGCAAAGCACTAACAGTGACTGTAGAGCTAAGTGTCTGTTTTTTCATTCTTAGTAGATTTAGGCACCTGATAGATATTTCGCTTGAATTGTTTTACTAATGCGAAGTTCAGTTTATCAAGGCAGCCTGTTAAGTGTTAAGTTGTTCAAGATTCTTTAAGCTGAAGTATAGCATATCTTTTTGTAATTTTCATGGTCTTGATTTACTGTTTAGAGCCACAAAGAACAGGTCAGTTCTTTTATGTGACCACACTTCTGAAATGTAAAACTTCTGCTGAGCCTTTTGTTCTTGAACCCTCCCATGATGTATCCGCAGTTCTCATGAGCTAGCCTGCAGTTTTCTTAGTAGTCATTCATTCAGCAAATGTTACTGAACCCTATTATGTATACTAGGCACTAAGAAATCAGATTAACAAAACTTTTTTAAAAAATGTAAGGGAGGTTTGGGAATGTTAGTTCAGTAGTGGAACACTGGGCTGTCATGTGTGAGGCTTTGTGTTCAGTCTGTACCACCACAAACAAACAGAACCTTAGGGAGTCATAAAATTGTAGAAGTCAATACTTAATGTTTAGTGTTATCTGCTTAGTGTTATCTGTTTAGTGTTATGAAAGAGGATACAAAACTGCATTGTTGTCATTGAGAAAATAGAGAAAGGTAAACTTTGAAAGCTGACTCTTGAGGAAAGCAAAGTGATATGAAACTGGATACTCGTGAAAAATTATGGTGACTATGTTTTGTGAGGAATTCCATGCGAGAAGGGGAGACAAAATAACTGTTAGGCTAGATATTTTGTTGTTGTGGATCAGAAAGGAAGCAGCTTCAGGGAAGACTCTTAAGAATGCCAAATTCTTGCAAGATCCAGTCTTCACATCGTATGTTAACCACCTTGATGGTCTATATGTTGCTTCATGAAAGTGGATTGTACTAAAACATCTGTAATGGTGCACACTTGTAATCTCAGGACTCAGGAGGCTGAGGCAAGAGGTTTGCCATGAGTTTGTGGCCAGTCTTGGTTACACAGTGAGTTCAAGGCCAGCCTGGACTACATAGGACAACCTTCCTTATCTCATAAAAGCAAAACAAAATAGATTGAACTGTTCTATTGTCACTATCAGTCATTTTTGAGGATTAAACACGATAAAAACAAAGTATTGGGAATTCACTAGTCAGGCTGCCTCTCTATTTGTTCCTTTAGTGGTATCATTCTCAAAGCATATTTAGAACCTGTCTTTGGGAAATATTTTTATAGAAAAAAAAATCAGTTGGGCTGAGTGTGGTGGTGCATGCCTGAAATCCTAGCTCTTGGAAGTCTGAGGCAGGAGGATTGAGGCCAGCCTGGGCTACAAAGTGAGTTCAAGGCAGCTTGAACTATACAGAAAGACCTTGTCTCAAAACAAAACACCAAAAAAAAAAAAAAAATTAGCTGGGACAGTGTAAGATAGGACTGAAGAATTGTTTATTGGAGGGGAGTCAGTGGAAACTCATTATGAAGCCAAACAAGTATAGTAAGCATTCTAGGCATTAACCTAGGTAGATGTCTAGGCAAATATTACATATAAAATTTAAAAAGTTGAGAGTTGCATAATTAGGCATAATATAAGTTCACCACTGGTACTCTTTTGAAGGATTAAGCCAGAGATTTGGGATTTGTTACCTTTAAATTTGATCTTCAGTAGATTTAGCTATATTATTTTGAGGAAAACCTAAAACTTCCTAGTTATTTATTTGCAAAACAGTTCATATTTAAAGGACTAGCATATAGGTTGTGGTGAAGTATTTGTGACAACTGTATAGTTCTTAAGTCAAATTCTTAATGATGCATGTGTTACTGACAGTGATTATGTGTTGAATCTTGTAATTATTACCTGAACACTTTTGCTAGTTTTAAAGTAAATATTTTCTATAGTCTATCTAATTAGCCTAACAGATTGCTCACAACTCCAGTAGGATTGGATGTTCTGGCTTTTTATTGTATTGTATCTGCCATACTGTTTTCTTTTTTTCAGAGGGTATCAGGAATCGAACTCAGAGCCTTATGCTTGCCAGGCAGCCACTAAGCACTAAGCCAAATTCCTGGCCCCTGGTTTTTTGTTGATAGCATACTTTTTAAATTCGTTCTTATGGACTCATGTCTTTTATTATTAAAATACATTAAATATACAAGTTATTACTATGTTTTAAGTGCATGTTTATTTAGTATAAATCCATACTAAATGCCATTTATTTACCATCTCTGATATCTTTGGTAATTTTAAATAACATTTTGGATACAGTAAAACTTTAAAAACAATTGTTTTTCTATTTTGTTTTAAAAAATGTAACCAGGCCAGGGATTTAGCTCCAGTGGCATAAGTGTCTGCCTTGCAAGCATGCAGTTGTGAGTTCAATCCCTGGTACAAAAAAATAAAATAAAATAAAAAATGTAACCAGTAGAAATTAGTTTTCTGATGATATATTTAATACCTAACAGCTAGAAACAAAAAGCAAATCTTGAAATAATCCTCATCTTATAAAACTACAAAGTGTAGACACAGCTGTTTGATGTCCTTCTAAAACGTATTTGAGTTTAGTGTGTTAATTATATTGGTAATCATGTTTTAAAAACTAAGAAGTTCCATTTTAGAGACCCATTTTTTGTTTGTTTGTTTTTATTGTGCCAAAATACATTGCTAGAACTAAATGTTTGCACCATCCCACTATCCCCGAGTTCATTTGTCAAAACTGTAATGTCAAGATGTTATGGTGTTTGGAGGTATGACCTTTGGGAGATCAAGATGGTAGGACTCTAATGAGATTAGTGTCAGTAGGAAGAGCCACAGAGATCTTTTTATGCCCTTGCTGCCGCCATAATGTGAGGATTCCATAAGATAACCATCTGCTGCTTCTTAGAAGGGAGCCTGCTTAACAGGCACCAAGTCTACTAGTACCTTGATCTTGGACTTCCTCGCTTCCAGAACTGTGAGACATAAATATCTATTATTTAATGCTCTAGTTCAGTGATGGCAAACCTTTTAGAGATTAGGTGCCAAGCTGCAAAGCAAAACCCACTTATTTATTGCAAATTGCCAATGTTACAATTAAATCAGAATACTGAGGCTTTATTTTAGAAAAAACAACTCATACATTGTTTTAAAAGAAAAACAATAATGTGTGCCATAGGTTTGCCAGCACAGCCCTAGTTGAAGATCTTTTTTATTATGGCAACCAGAGCTAAAGACATGCATATGATAAACAATTTATCATTACTGACATTTACTACATGTACATTATTATGTAGCCATCACTACTACCTAGCTGTAGCATGTTTCATCATCCCACAAAGAAACTGTACCCTCTAAGCAGTCATCTCCATATTCACATCCCACAGCCCCTGGCAACCACGAACCTATTTACTGTGTGGATTTGCCTATTCTGGATATCATATAAAAGGAATCACAGAGGAGGAAAAAAGGAAATCATAGAGTATATGGTCTTTTGTGTCTGACATCTTTTACCTGACATTTTTTCAAGTTTCATCCATGTTGTATGTATCAGTACAGCAGTATTTGTTACGGCTAAATAAGAGCCCATTGTATGGATATACTGTATTTTGTTTATCCTTTTTATCTACTAATGGACTCGGGTTATTTTTACCATTTAGTTGTTATGAATATTGCTGCCATGAAACTCTGTGTACAAGTTTCATTTGAATACTGTTTTTTAATTCTTTCAGGAATAGGAGTCAAGTTATCGCAGTGCTGGAGCTTGAACCCAGGGTCTTAACTATGCTGGGCACTCGTGCTGCTGCTGAATTAGATTCCCAGTCCTGATGGCAGTTTTATGTTTAACCCAGTTAAGAACTGCCAAACTATTTCCATACCAACTGTTTCCCACCAGCAACGGAAGTTTCGGTTTCTTTACATTTTTACTAATGCTTATTTTATTATTTTTTGAATTATAGACATCCTAGTGGAAGTATAGTAATATTTCATCATGGCTTTGATGACTAATGTTAACCATTTTTCATGTGCTTGTTGGCCATTTGTATATCTTTTTTAAAAAAATTAATGCTTGTTGGTAAATTTTAGGTATACATAATGATCACATTCATTATAGGGAATTTGTACCTGTACATGATATAACTTAATTTTTTTTTGTTGAGTTACATGAGCTCTTTACAAATTCATGGTGCCAGAACTTTACGATTGGCGAGTATTTTGTCTTATGGGTTGTCTTTATACTTTCTTGATAATATCATTAATGTGCAAAAATAGAAACATTTTAAATTTTATGTTTTAAGTTTATGGGAATGATTTAGGTTGCACTATAACAGGAAGTGAGTATAGATAAGCTATCTAGAGCACAGAGATAGAAAAGTGGGAATGAGTACAGAGTTTGGCTGATATCTTAGTGCATATCGTTGTTGTTGTTGTTGTTTTGGTACCGGGATCAAACTTATAACCTCCTGCTTGCCAGGTAGGCACTTATGCCACTAAGCTATATCCCGGACCCATTAGTTCATAGAGTTTTGAGGAACAGAGTCCTTATAAGTTACCTTAAAGGAATGTCATAAAACAGGCATCTACTCAATGTTTTGAAGATAGAAAGTAAGCTGTGGCTGGGTTATGTAGTACCAGGAACACTGATTCTCTGCCTTTGAAAGATGGTTTTGTGGTTTCTTTTCTCTTTTGCCTGAGTAATGCATGGTTTTAACTCAACTCTATATATCTGTTCTAGCACTTGCCACTCTTTAATTCAGTTTCTAAAATCTTATTTAAAAATCATGAGGATCTGAAAGTCTTAAGTCTGCATATAAGTCTGTCCCTGTTTTATCAGCCATTCAGTTTAATCACCACTGGCTGGGGGACAGGTCCCTAAACTACAGAAGCAGTTGGGAAGAAGGCAATGAATGACAAGGAGTAGGAGTGGCTTGTAGTCATGGCAGACTCATGTGTATTTCTATTAGATGTAAGAAGAGAGTAGTAGGAAATAACTGATTGCAGGTAATTTCCTTCAGAGTTGTGGAGAGCTTTTAATGCTAGAGTTAGGAATTAAAACTTCCATAGAGTAGAGAGTTGTAAAGGATTTGGGGGGTAGAAAATGAAACGTCCTGTTCCTTTCTGCTTAACGGAATGAGTTAATCTGTCATTCTCCTCTCTTTAACCCCTAACTCTTCCTTTGTTTATTCAGCAAGTATATTTGAGCACTAACTATATTCCAAGAAAAGAAAGAGCTAGAGTAAAGTCTTCCTGGTGAAGTCAGCAGTGAGTGTTGCAGACATAAATTGAAGCACTATATGATGCTACCAAGGAACATGAAATAGGATGTTATGTTCTTTTAAAATGGAAGATGCCCCCCTTCAGTGATTAGAAGACATAAGGTGGAAGTAAAGATTTCATTAGTTACAGCCCTGGGGATATGTGGCATGCTCAAAGGCCGCATGGAAGCTAGTCAGCACTAGGAGGGGGCTTATCTGTAGGTGGGGCCTGGGGAGTTATATGAGGAAGTTTCCTGTGGAGAGTTCTATTTGGTGGTTTAAAAGTAAAGAGTAATGAGTAAGAGAAGGTCACTGTGGCATGCTGCTTGTAGGCCTGTGTGTGTGTTTAGGGAATGGGGCCAGCCAGACAAGAAGGCTATATATAGATATCTCACAGATAGTTGTGAGGAAGTAGTTGTATGAGGCAGATACCTAGAGAAACTAGATTGAGGAACTGGAAGGAGTCATAGATGGGCGAGTTGTCAGGGATAACTGAACTTTATTTGTGTATAGGAAAGTTAAACATATTGAAGCAACATAAAATAAGGATTTGCTATATGAGGGAAGTGGATTTACACTTCAGACACTGAATCTGACATGTAAATGGGATGTTTAATCTTGATTGCCAACTTGATTGGCTTGAGAGGTGCCTGGGAGTGTTGGTGGGTCATGGTAGGGTGACATGCAGGGTTGTATCTGGTTCTTGTCCCTTTTATCTCTGGACCCTTCCTCTCTGTTTCCTGGATGCCAGGAGTTGAGCATCTTTCTTCTATCTTATCTTTCCACCATGACGTTTCTGCCTTGGAGCCAGGAGCCAACCTGCCATAGACTGAAACCTCTGAAATTGTGAGCCCAAGTAAGCTTTTCTTGCCTTAAGTTGTGAGTAGGTATTTCCCAGCCACAAGAAGGATGACCAGCATAGTAAGTCTATCTTCACTAGCATTTCAGTGTTTTAAAGAGGTTAGGGGGCAGTGTGACTCCAAAGAGCACAAGCAGTTTTATTGGGACTGGTTTTCGTTGTAACTGAGGTGATAGTTACACAAGTCTATACATGTGGTAAATTTCATATAATGGTATACCAAAAGTTTTGCAATATATTTCTCCCATGTCAGTTTAAAAATAAAATATTAACTGAATACAGGGCATTGTGAAGTTTATACAAATTCTGTTCCTAGTGCATTTATAGTTTAAATGCAGCATTCTGATAACATAAGCAGGGGAGTGAAAAGTATTGTAAAAGGAAAATTAATAGAAGAAATGGTTCATAGAAATAAAGGCTCACTGGACTGTAAAACTTTCCATTACTTTCCATGTACTTTCCATTAAAGTAAATTTGAGGACAGAGGTGATTTTTTTTCTATGACACCTCTTTCCCAGTTAATTGATTTATAATCTTGTGAGGAAGCACTAGAGATACAGTGATGTAAATACAGAGCCCACACTGATGCAGCTATGATGTCATAGAGCTCACTTTTTAATGTAGCAGACACAGCTAAATAAAATCTCAAAATTATTTTGACTCTTTACTTTGCCTTTCTATATCAATGTTAGAATCAGCTTGTCTCAGTGATTCTTGTTAATTATCTTTGGGAACACTGAGACTTCTATGTTGAAGCTTCCAATCCTTGAATACAGGATGTCTATACATTTATTTGGGTCTTTTTAAAATTTACTTCATCAGTGCTTTGAAGTTCAATATATATACCCTACCATGTTTTGTTAGAATTATATATAAATATTTAGTGGGTTTGAAACTATAGTAAATGATATTTAAAATTTCAAGTTTTAATTTTCATTGCTAAGACAGAATTATAATTGATTTTTGTATGCTTATCTTTTATCATGTAATCATTCTCAATAGTTCTAGGAATATTTTTTGTAGGTTCTTTGAGATTCTGAGGTGACGGTGTAGATAGTCATGTTATCTTGAAAAGCAAAAGTTTCATTTTTTCATGTTCAATCCTCAAGGCTTTTCCTTAATTTTTCCTGCCTTATTGCACTGGCTGCCTACCACTCAGTATAATTTTGAATGGGAGTGTTAGAGCAGACAGCATTATATTGTTTCCAACCTCAAGGAAAACGTTGTTCTTTCATCAGTAAGTGTGATGAAAACAAAAGTTTTTTTCTTTTGTAAATGCCCTTCATTAGGCTATTCTTCATTCTTTTCCTACTTTTGTATTGTTTATTAAAAATGGTTTTCAGCATCACTTGATATGATGATATGGTTTTTCAGACCATTAAGATTGTTGGACATACTGATTGACTTTCAAATATAGAATGAGTTTTGTATTCTGAGGATAAGCCCCATTTGGCATTCATTTTCTGTTGGGATCTGTGCCTAGATCCCCAATTCCCTAAATGGGTGCACGGCGAAGGCCCAAAGGAATGAGGCATGCAGCATGATCTTTAGGGCTCCCGGAGGACTAAACTCCTCTGCAGAGTTTGCAGCTCTGCTAGCTGACCAGCTGACTGACCCTGGGCAGACCTTACTTAATCAGAACAAGCAAGGAGTTGAGTGGAAAATGCAGGAAACCTGAGCAGGATCTTGGGAGGGGTTCAAAGACCCCTCAGAGCAACAGAGGATGCTAATTATGGAAAACTATCCAGAAAGTCTCCAGGTGGCCTCAGCTGTGGCCTATCTTGCCCCTGAGGTGTCTCCTCATTCTCAGCTCAGCCATGCCCAGGCCATGCCACAGCCCTGCACATGTGTTTAGCTTCAGTGGCCCCAACAATTTTCCTTTTATGTATCTTCAGATTTGATTTTTTTTCCACTAAAGATTTGACATCTTAACAGACATAATTCATATACATACTTAAAATATACAGTTTGATGGTTTTAGCACATTTCCAGAGTTGTATACCTATCACCATAATCAATTTTAGAACATTTGTGTCTTCTTAAAGAGAAATCTTATGCCCATTATGGTGATTAAATACATGCAAAGATATTTTATTTTTATTGTAATCAAAAATTTACATAGTTTTATTGTAGTTATAATTTCTTACATCCTGATGACTGATGTTTCATCCATATTTTCCTGATGATGTTCTTGTTACTGCTTGTGTACTTGTCTGAAAAATTCTTTCCTATATTCTTCCCTTTTTTCTTCTAGTGGTTTTTTTGCTACCTTCTATTGGATTGTCATCGGTAGTAAGACTAGGTTTAAAGATAGGTAGCTATACTACTAATCTCTCTTAGTTCATCCAAAAGCATAATTTGTGCTTTCACTGTTTGATTGATCATTTTTTTATGCCTAAATCTAGTAGCCTGAACATGTATTTCTAAGGTAATATTATACAATATATTAATTAGTGTTAATTTCCTATTTTTAAAAAAATTCTGTATAATTTCTGTACTTTTTTCTGTTTTTTAAAATTTTATTTTATTATTTTTTTGGCTTTTTGAGACAGGGTCTTGCTATGTAGCCCAGGCTGGTCTCAAACTTGGTGCCACCATGCCCAACTTGTTTTGCTTTTAAAAAAAAAAAAAAATTCAAAAAAGGGGACTAGATTTAACATAGTATTCTGTTCATGATGTAATACACAGCACAAAAGCAATGTTTTGTAATTATTTTTTCTGTGACCCATAATTATATTGTTTATTTCTTCTATGAAGAAACGGGCTTTATCAGTAAGATATTGTCTGAAATTTATTTGCCATAAGAAATAATACATGCCGTTGAGATAACTTCCTGTTATGAACACACTGAATCTTTGTACTAGAAGGAGTAGAAAATAGCTTATATTTTAGAATGTTTAAATGAAGGCATTTTACAATGTGTGGAGTGTAAAAGTTATGAAGGATAATGTGAAGCTCTTAACATCTTGATTATTGTCTAGAGGACATGAGTAAGAGGAGTGTGATTAGAAGGAAGTCATGCTCGGGGGATCTGGCTTAAACAGTGGTCTCTCCTTGGTAGGTGACTTTATGGGGGTATGGGTCTTTCTTGGAAATTAATTCCAAGGAGAATCTTATGAAAGTTACAAACAGTTGCCCAAGAAAAATGGTGGTAAATATATGTTTGCTTCAAATTGTGCATACGATTTGAGGAGGCTTGTGGACCTCCAGTAGCCCATGCATGTGAGTTCATTGACTCTTGGAGAAGAATCTTTGACCTTGCTACTCTGTAAGGTCCTTGGTACCTTTAAAATCCTATTCAAAAAATTATAGTCTTCACTTTTAATCTGGTAATTTGTTTTTTGACAAAGAGTGACACAGTTCTGTCCTTTTTCAGTAATTCTCATCTCTGAAAATAGCTGGGATACTTAAGTGGTATTTATTAATTAAAAATTCTTTAAAATTTTTAGGATTTATAATAGTGATGATGACAAGATCCAGAAACAGCCTGAAAAAGAAACAATAGAATTAAAGAAAGTCTAAATTATTTGGCCAAAAAAGTACTTTTCTGTGTATACTCATTTTTAAATGAAAAATGATTGCAATTTGGAAAGAATGTAAACAATGTTTTTGCCAAATATTTAATCCAAAATACTCAAGGGTATCAACCTGCTGAATTATAGAGAAACAGTATTTATACTGTTTTGAATTATGATTCTTCTGTGACATTCCATGGTCACTAGACAATGGTTTCTTTTTGGTTTGTATTCTTTGGGAAGCTTTAAGTACAGAGTCCAGGAAGTTGATGTTTTCAGTGGTCCAACTTCCCCTGAAACAGAGTTTGAAGATCAGGGAATGATTTCCAATTTTTTAAACTGATTTTATTTTTTATAAAATTTATTTTTATTTAGGCTGACTTTTTTTCTGCCTGGAAAAGTATTCTAAACCTAATGTAGAACTCTCAGGGATGAATAGAATTTATCTAATGATTCTAAAAGATTAAAATACTCACAGTTTTTTTTTTTTTTTTTTTTTTTTTTCTAGAGCTGTTTTTATTTGTTTGTTTTTTGAGACAGGTCTTGCTATATATTTCAGAATGGCCCAAAAGTCACTCAGAGTGCCTATCTTCCACCTCAGCCTGCCAAGTGCTGGCACTACAAGTGTGTGCCAACACATCCAGCTTGCTAGAGCTGATTGTTGGCAGTAAGAAGATTCAGGATTAGCTCCACTGGCTTTTGAATTGACCTTAAGAATGGAAGTTACTTGTTTAAAATGTTACAACAGAAAGTGAGCCCTGGGCTATACACTTTAGATTCCTTTTAACTGTCTAAGAAATAACTATCTTGTCTAACATATTTTAGACTTCAGTCTAAATGCCAAAGTATTTTACATGTTTAAATCAGTCTTTCTTTTGTGTGGCGCTGGGAATCCAACCCAGACTCTTACGCATGCGAGGCAAGAACTCTACCTCTGCACCACGTCCATAGCCCTATATGTTTAAATCTTGGTAGGCTGTTTTGAAAGTCTCCGTAGAAAATTAAAGATTCAGAAATAGCTAAGACATTTCCTGAAAAGTATTATAAAGTGAATGGACTTTCCCTGTCTAATATCATACTTATTATTAATTAGAGTACGTAGCTGTTTTTATTTGTTTGTTCGTTTGTTTGAGGCAGGGTCTTGCTATGTAGTCAGGCTGGTTGTGAACTCACTGCATAGCTTAGGCTGGCCTCCTACTTGTTGTGAGCCTCCCAAGTGCTGGAATTATAGGCATGCGCTACCATACTTAACTAGAGAACGTAGTTTTAAGAGTGCTTTTCATGAGGAATAGAAAAATTGATCACAGAAATAGAATGCCACGAAATATAGTCAAAATATATGAAATCCTGATTTATGAGAAGAAAGCTAATGTTTATGATAAGGGATATGATGACTCACTTAGTAACTATCATGCTAAGGATACCTTTCCATAAACCCTCATGAAACATTTCTACTTACAACTCATTGGATAGGGCTTACTAAGATGACTTTGCAGCTAGCTGCAAAGTAGGCATACGAGTATAATCCTTTAGGTTAGTAAATTGCTGCCTAGAGTAAAATTATATTTTGTTACTAAGAAAAGTGGGAGTGAGTAGTCAACAGCAGTCTTAAGTGGTTAAGTATAGTAAAACCATTAAATATTTGATCTTGAAGAAGTTTCCTAGAGGATGAAACAAAATAAAGCATTAAATCATCTCACATCATCTCAAGATCTAGTATTGTTCTTAGAACATGCAAACCATTAAAGAAACAGAAAAAGTACTTTTCCAATAATATTAAGAAAGATTCCAAGCCCTACATACAGTATCATTTCAAACATGTTTCATTATGCATAAGCACGTTCATTTTCCTGCACATGACATAATTTTGTTCTTTATGGCTAAGTAATACTTTATTGTATGTATTATATATATATATTTTTTTTTTCTTTACCTGTTAATCTCTTGATAGGCACCCTGGCTTGTTCTGTATCTTGGTTCTTGTGAATTGTGCTGCAACAAATATGGCTGTGTAGATATCCTTTATAGTATGCCAACCTTAATTGCTTTAGATATATATCAAGGAGTGGTATAGCTGGATCAGATGGAAGACCTATTTTTAGTTTTTTTGAGGAACTTCCATATTTATTTCTATAGTGGCTATACTGACTGACATTCTCACCAACAGAGTAGAAGGGTTCATTATTCCTATTCATCCATACCAGCATTTATTGTTTTTCTGCGTTCTTCATATTAGCCATTCTGACTGGGATGAAATATCTCAATATAGATTGATTTGTATTTTCCTAATGGCCAATGATGTTGAATGTTTTTCATATACTTATTGGCTATTTGTACTCCTTTAGAGAAATATCTGTGCAATTTATTTGCCCATTTATCAATTGGGCTGTTTGATTTTTTTGGTGTTGTTTTATGAGTTCTTGATATATTCTGGGGGTTGATACTTTGTTGACAGAGTAGCTGGCAAAAATTTGCTCCATCTGTAGGCTGACAAAAATTTGCTTCATCTGTAGGCTGCCTCTTCACTTTGTTGTTTCCCTTGCAGGTTAGAAACTTTTAATTTGGTGTAGTCCCATTTCTTAATTAAATAATAGTAATTCTTACTATTATTTCCTGTACTGTTGGAATCCTATTCAGAAAGTCTTCAGGTGTGTCTATGGCTTTAAGTGTTTTCTCTATATTTTCTTCTAGCAGTTTCAGGTCTTATACCTAGATCCTTGATCCATTTTGATTGGATTTTTATAGAAAATGAAAGATAGGAATATAGTTTCAGTCTTCTACAAGTGGAAATATACTGTATAGTTTTCTCAGCATCATTTGTTAAAGAGGCTATCTTTTCTTCCATGTAATTTTTTGACTCCTATGGCATCAATCAAGTCCCTGTAATTGTGTGAGTTTTTTCCGTGTCCCTGTTCCATTGGCTGATATGTCTATTTGTGCCAGTGCAATGCTGTTTTTGTTTTTATGGCTTTGAAATTTGGGATTATGATGCTTCCAACCCTTTTTTCTTAGGGTTGGTTTGACTACTCTGGATCTTTTGTGTTTCCATATTGTCATGGTTTATGTCAGTGGACCCCAAGCCTCATGCCTTTGCATTGTGCATTTGTGATTGGTTCATTGTCTCCGCCTGGATTGGGGGTCTGAGTGCTACACCGGCCTAGGGGTGGAGCCAGGATGTGACCTAAAGGTGAGAAGGAGCTGTCTCTCTCTCTCTTGCCGGTTTCCGCCATGCTACCCTGCCTTGGAGCCAACTGAGTATGGACTGAAACCTCCAAAAACTGTAAGAAATAAACCTTTCCTTTCCCAGCTTTAGGCTTCAGGTATTTTGTCTCAGCGACGAGTAAAAAGTAACTAAGGCATATATGAATGTTAGCTTTTTAAACTTTTTCTAGTTCTATAATGAATGTCATTGGAATTTTGATGGGAAGTTCATTGAATAGGTAAGTTTCTTTTGTAATGTAGCCAATTTTAATATTAATTCTGCCAACTCCTGAACATAGAAGGTCTTTGTATCTTCTAGTGTTGCCTTCATTTTCTTTCTTCAATGTTCTGTAATTTTCACTGTAGAAATCTTTCACTTCCTTGATTAGCTTGATTCCTAGATTTTTTTTAAGGCTACTATGAATTGAATTGTTTGCCTGATTTCCTTCTCAGTTCAGCTAGTTACCGGTATCTAGACAGCTATTGATTTTTTTAAATGCTGATTTTATGTCCTGTGCTTCCCTCTTTTCTCATTCCCACAATAGTGTTTTCTTGGTTTCTTCTTTTTTTCCTTTTATGTTTTCATTAATACAGAAACGTTAAAACTTCTCAACTGGTGCTTTTGTTAGCAGGAGCAACTCATTTCTCAATACCTTTTTGCTAATGAGACTGTGAACAAATTAATGGAGAGTGTAGAAGATGGTGCATTTATGTGTAAATAGGTGTGTGTGTATAGTATATATGCAGTATTAGAGGGGAGGATGAGTTTAAAGGAGGAAAAGATGGAGTAGCACTACTATTTCATGTTCTCTTTGTGTATTAACAATATGTGTCACTGGGTGAGCTAAGAAAACAAAGCTGAATCTGGTGGTTGGTACCTGTAGTTCCAATAGCTTCTGAGGCAAGAGGATTGCTGAGCCCACAAATTCAAGACCAGCATGCGTAACATGCAAGACCTGGGCTGTAAAAAAATAAATAAAATTAGAAGAAAAATTAGAAAACATATAGCTATTCTTGATACTTTCATCATATCTGATTTTATTCATAAAGCCTTTGCCTATACCAGTGTCTGCAAAAGTTTTACCTGTTTTATCTTCCAGAAGATTTAATGTTTCTTGTTTTAATATTTAGATCTTTGATCCATTTTGAGTTTAGGAAAGATATAGTCCAATTTTAATCTTCAGCAAGTGCAAAGCCAGTTTTTCCAGCACCATTTATTTATTAAAGAGGCTATTTTTCTTCTAGTGAATGTGTTTGGCATTTCTGTCAAAGATAATATGGCCTACTGGACATGGTAGTACATGACTGTAATCTCAGTTCTTGGGAGGCTGAAGCAGGAGGATTGCTGTGAGTTTGAGGACAGCCTGGGCTACAATGTGAGTTCAAGTCTAGCCTGAATTGCATAGTGAAACCTTGTGTTGAAAAGACAAAAAAAAAAAAAAAGTGACTAAGTAGATTTGAAGTTGTATCAGCATCTTCTTTTCTGTTCCACTGATCTTCAAGTCTGGTTTTTTTGGTCAGTACCATGCTGTTTTTATCACAGTAGCTTTATAGTATAATTTCAGGTCAGGGATTATAATGGTCCTGCTTTGCCTTTGTTGTCTAGAATTGCCTTTGCTATTCTAGGTCTTTTCTGGTTCCAAATGAATTTTAGGTTTTTTTTTTCCTAGTGCTATGAACATATCTGAAGGAATAAGGCATATTTCAATTTGACTGTTGGAGTTTAAGGAGGATTAATAACTTTATTAACCCAGCTGAGTGTGGAATAAGTAGAACAAAACAGGACTTCAAGATGTGAGCTATAACACAGATAAAACATGTTCAAAAGACATTGTTTCAATATGTCTGCATTGGGCCGTGTAACACTTGACTTGAATTGTTTACTTTACCCAATCACTAACACATCAGGCCTTTCCTGTGTGTGGGGGAGGGTAGTGTGGAAGGAGAGGAGATACATAGAGTTAACTTGGCCTTGTAATAAGAGATGTTTTCTGTGCTGTTAAGTTGCAAGATATGCCACCAAATTCAGCCGGTGAGTTAGAGATGAATAAGCAGACAGAGAGAATATGAAAGTATCCCTCTCTTACCCTTCCTCAACACACAAATACTGTAGAAAAGAATGAAATGAATATATACTTCTCAGAGGGAGTACAAATGGCCAGGAAACAGATGAAAAAATGTTCAATATCTTTGGCCATTAGAAAAAACGTAAACTAAAATTGTGGCAAGACTGCTGAGACAAAGGAATCCTCCTACACTCTTGGTGGAAATGTGAACTGTGGTAGTATAACTACTATAAAAATCATGGAGAATCCTCTAACACTAAAACTAGAAATTCCATTTGACCTGCTTATTCTCCTTCTAGGTATCTTCCCCAAAGAGTTAGACATTACTGTACAGAGATACATGCATACCCATGTTTATAGTAGGACAGTTCAGAATAGTTAAATCTTGGGAGTGGCTCACATGTCCATCACCAGATGAATGGATAAAGAAAATAGTTTTTTATCCACTATGGAGTACTACTGTCCCATAAAGAAAGATAAACTTGAGTTATTTGTAGGGAAATGGATGCATCTTGGTATCATAATGTTAATATCACAGACTTATTATCACATTGTTTCTCTTACTTGGAAAACCCAGAGTGAAAATAAAGAGCAAAATAAAAGATAGAGAGTAGGAAGCAGGGAGGTAGATTGTTGTTAAAGGGGAGGGAGATCAAGAGATGTAGGGAGAGGGGAGGAAGGGAAAGGATAAGGGATGTGAAAATGGAATTGGGATGTGCTGTGTTCTGTACAGGTATTTATACAAGGAATTTAAGCATTATGTAATACAAAGATGTACAAAAATAAGAAAGGGGATCAAGAGATAAGATGGAAGAGGAAGTGAAGGCAATGAAGAAAGGAATTAAGATGTGTTATATGCGTACACCAAGGAATGTAAACGTTATGTACTATACATGTATTCTAATAAAAAATAAAAATTTTAGATTAAAAAGATGAAAAAAAGATGACCCTTTTCCAACATGCCATACAAGTCTCGTTCATACGGTCAGACTCTGCCTCTGGAGTTTTGAGGGAAAAAACTGTTTTCCCTTTAGGGTATGCTGCTTGACACACATGAGAAAGAAAGGAGTGTGTGTTTGAACATGGATATCTCTATCTGTCTTCAATTTGAAAATGTGGCAAGGGGTATGTTTATTTCTGCTGCAATGTCAACTTTACTAGTACCCTTAAGAGTAGATTGGAAGGGACAAGAGGTGGAGCACAAGAATCA
Source organism: Dolichotis patagonum (assembly GCA_004027295.1). Lineage (NCBI taxonomy): Eukaryota > Metazoa > Chordata > Mammalia > Rodentia > Caviidae > Dolichotis > Dolichotis patagonum. Next base: position 11,777 of record PVJX010015813.1, on the reverse strand, counting down.
CAGAGCATGACATGTTCTTGACCTATATGCGCCTTTTAACTGTGTTTACCTCAACATTTAGTAAGGTGCTGGGCATGGTGGCACATGGCTGTGATTCCAGTACTTGAGAGTCTGAGGCAGAAGGGTCACTGTGAGCTCCAGGCCAGCCAGCACTGTATGAGTGAGACCGTGACTTAAAAAAAAAAAAAAGATTTAGTAAAGTTTGGTGAATCTCTTCTAAAGCTGAATGATCAAAATCTAACATATGTGTTGTTTTAATATAACTTCATGTATTTGTAACAGTATTTTATGTTTACTTTTTATTGCAGAATATGCCATTTAGGTACATTAGAAAGCCCAATCCAGAGTTTCTTAGTGGCGTAAGAAATTAACATAGAACATTATCTGATGACTTTTCTTAGCATTTGCATACCTGTAGACTTATATTTCTTCTATGGAAATTTTCTTATAATAGCTAAAGTTTGCTGGATGTATAAGTTTAAGGTGCTTAACTTTGATTTGTATGATTTAATGATACTTTAAACTTTATTCTGAACTTGTTCTGATTGTATTGTAATATGTACTGGTAGTAGGATTTTATTTTGAAGATTAGTTTTCTTTTTCCTTTTAATCTCTGCCAATCATAGTGAGATTCTACAGAGATTACATCTGTTGAAAGCCCTACTGTTGTTTGACTTAAGAAGTTAATATATTTTGGATTTAATTTTGGAAGTTCAAAATATCCTTATAAATTAGTTTTACGTGTATACATGTATACACATATCTTGACTTTTTTTGTGTGTGATACTGTGTGACTTCTGACAGTCAGAGTTATTTTTTCCATGCTGTGCATTGAATCTAGAGCTTCACACGATAGGCAAGTGCTTTACTGCTAAGTCAAATTCCAAGCCAAAGTCCCTGTGGTTGTTGTTGTTATTCTTCTTCTTCTTCTTATTATTATTTTGTCTTTTTGAAACAGGGTCATAATGCAGTTCAGGCTGGCCTTACGCTCACTTTGTAGCTCGGGCTGGTGTTGGACTCGCACTGATCCTCCTGCCTCAGCCTCCCAGGTGTTGAGATTACAGGCATGTGCCACCATGCCTGGCTTGTAGTTATTATTGTCCTTTGTTTTCATTTTATCTTAACCTGTGGTCTCCTTAATCTTCTATTATGTCTGTATTTTTAGCCACGTGACATTATTTGAAACGGTGTATTACTAATTTATAAAACAAAACAAAAAGATAAAAATATGTAGCTGTTATCCTATTTTAATTAATTGTATATACAACTCTGAATTCTGTCAGTTCTTGCATTCTAATCATGATTAGAAGTGATGGTAGCTTAAAAAAAAAAAAACGCTGTTCATTGTAATACCCCACAAAGTTCATTATTGGATAAAGTTTTTGACCAATAACTACCTTAGTGTGATGATTGAAGCAAATTTTTGTATAGACATAGATTGATATTAATAGGAGTATTTAAAATCTGAAATATTTATCAGCTTGGTCTCAAGTATACCTAACTATGGAGACAAAAGGGATGCCTTTTCAAACGGCAGTGTAGGGAGAGGCTAACTTGATAGCTCCCGAGCTGTATTTCAAAACTTTTAAAAAATCTTTCATTTTAGTTAGCGCTTGGTAGTTACAGTTGAATATCCCCAACTTGAAAATCTCAATCTGAATGACCTGAAAATCTCAATCTGACACTGCGTGCCTACATGATACTCAAAAGTATAGGATTTCAGAGAATTTTGGATTAGGGATATTCAACTGGTCAAATCTATGCAAATATTTAGCTATTTGAAAAATTTCAAAATCTGAAATATTTCTAGCCCCAGGTATTTATAATGAGTGAGTTTATTCACTTGTACCAAATAATCCTGACTGTAACATTAAGTTTATATGACTTAATAAAAACCAGTACTTTTGAAACATACAAAAATAAGTAAGTAACATAATGTAATTCATTATGTACATTGAACACTAGAAAACTTTTGCCCAAAAGTTGAAATGTCTTAACATCTTGCACGTTCTTATGTATGTCTTCCAGTGTAGGTGTCCAGGACTTTCTCTAGAGACATGTTGTTGCTAGATGATGGGGTATGCAGCTGTCCAGCTTTGTGAGCTAGAAACAAATGTGATAGTGATATAGGGTGACGAAACTCCTTACCTACTACATGTCCAGTACGAGTTTGTGTTCTCTAAAATTGAAGAATGAATTTTAGGAACAATGGAGGTAAAGAGTGGAAATATTTATTGAGAGAAAGAAAGCTTCTGTCTGAGAGAGAGAGACAGAAGGGGTTCCAAGTGGGTTGCCAATGATTCTGTATTTTCTCAGTATTTTTATAGAATAAAATCATGATGTGAAGTGGGTCTAAAGTTGGGGAAATCTGGAAACTCTCAAGGCAGATGGGCATGAGGTGGGACAGAGCTATGGTCAACCAATAAGTTTAATTGTTCAGGTAAAATTGACCAATCAGGGACAAATGGGAAAGCGAGTCACATCAGTGACGCTTCCTATAGGGAGTTGGGATGGTGACTCCTGGCTTCTCAAGGGGATCAGAACTTAATCCCTAAGGATTATACTTAAGGATGTGGCTGCATTTGTTTTGCTTTTTGTCCTGAGATCTGGTCCACAGCAAGAGGTGTGTCTCCTCCAAGGTCATCAGACATCTGGTCCTTTGTGCTGGCTTCTTTGGCTTCTTCGAGGGCCTAGCCCTGTCTGACTGCCTGTAATATTTCTAACTATATTTTAGCTGCCTGTGACAATAGCACCAATGTAAATTTCTAACAGTGTCCTTATCTAAATTTTCTGTTACCAATTTTTGCTAGTCCAATAAGTATAAAATATCACTCTGGTTTTAGTTTGTGAGCTCTTATTATTTATGAGGCTATTTTGAAATCTCATTATTCAACATTTGATTTCCCTCTTTTAACTCTTTTTTCTATTAGATTGTCTTTTAGGAGAGTAATTAGTTGGAGTTCTTTGTATTTTTGTATATAGATTATCTCTTATCTGAAACATTTCATGTTGAAAGTGTTTCAGATTTTCAAGTGTTATGGTTTGCGTCTAGATGCCCTCCAAAGCCTCATGTAGTTATAGGGGGTGGACTTTTTGGAGACAGTTGAATCTAGAGTTTGTGATTGATTCATGGTCTAGTGCTGGGATTAGGGGTGTCAATCCTACACCTGTCCTGGAGTGGGTAGCCTGTATACAACAATATAAGGGACAGATAGGGGTTTGTCTCTTCTTGCTTGCTGCTTTTGCTGTCTTCTGCCACCATGAACCTTGGCCCCTCTGCAGTGTACCATTTTGTCTTGGAACCAGATGATTATGACCTGAAATCTCTGCAAACTATGAGCTAAATAAACCTTTCCCTCTTAAACTTTGGGTGTCCGGTATTTTGTCTCAGCAGTGAGAGAAAAGAAACTAAGATATATAGACTTTGTCAGATTTTTAAATATTAGCATAGACTTTATTGGCTGAGCATCCCTAATAAAAAAAAAATCTGAAATTTGAAATGCTGTAAAACTTTTAAAATTTTTGAGCATCATTTAGGCCAGTAATGACAAACCTTTTAGTGTGACAGTGTCCTGCAGCATGGGTGCCATAGATTTGCCACGACTGATACAGGCACACAAAAGTTTTGGATTGCAGAGCACTAGGATTTCAGATTTTTAAATTAGGTTTGCTCAGCCTGTACTAATCTTTTGTTGTTTATATGTGTTAGGATTTCTGCTCCAAATTTGTCTCTTTATTTTTTGTATGTTAAACTCTTGTTTGAGCCAAAGTCTTTAATTTTAATGTTGGTGATTTTGTGAAGTTTTAAAAAATAATGCTTTGGTGTCTTGTTTTTAGGTTCTTCTCTGTGATGAGATTATAAGAAAAATTCTGTATTGCTTTTTTGAAACTTTCCAAAATTTACCTTTCATATGTAACTAATTAATTGGGAATTGACTTTTGTATGTGGTATGTTGTAGGGATTCAATTTCATTTTTTCTTATATTAATATCCAGAGATTTTATAAAGTGATCAATCCTTTCTTCACTTACCTGCATTCCACCTTTGTTTCTGTTAATGCTTGGGTGTGTTAAGTCATATATTATTTTTCTACTAATGTCTTTGTCACTGTATCAATACCATATTCTCCTAAAAACTAATTTTATGGCAGATTTGGGTATCTTATAGGACAAGTCAGCCTTACTGTTTTTTTTTTTTTTTTTTGTATCAGGGATTGAACTCATGACCTTGCACTTAACAGGTAAATGCTTGAGCCACCAAGCTAAATCCCTGGTCCTAAAATGTTTAAATTCTTTTTTGTTGTTGTTGTTGGGTAGCCTTACTATTTTAGACTATCTTATTATTCATGATTCATTATTCTTTAATATAAATTATAGAGTTTTTTTCTTCTCAATTCCCTCAAAAATCTTGCTGGCCTTCTCATGATATCACATGAAATTTATGAATTTGGGGAGAATTGATATTTTTATGATATGTATGAGTGTATGACTTTAAACATTTATCTATTTAGTTCTGTTTTAATTTTATTGGTACATATTTGATAGTATATGACTTTAAACATCTATTTATTTAGTTCTGTTTTGATTTTATTGGTACATGTTTGTAGTACATGAAGTATACATTCATCTTAGGGAATAGGTACATGTATATAACACAGCTTCATTCTTTAATTCTCTTCCCCTTATCACCTGTCTCCTTCTTTCCTTCTCTAATTCTCGTTTGCCCATCATCATTCTTGTTACTGTTATTTTTAGTTCATGTTTATGACATGTTTAGGCTCATTGTGGGTACTGGTACATGTATGTGATACATTTTACATTTTTTTACTTTCCTCTCTTTGCTCTCTCATCTTGCTAGACTCCTTCCCATTTGCAGAAGATCTATCCCGTCTCCTATCAGTACTTTATTTTGCTCTTTATTTGTACTTTACCTTACTTAAGTAAAAGATATTATGTGCTATTTAAATTTGTATGTTTTGATTTATCTCACTTAAATATTTCCCAGGTGTATCTTGTATTCCTCCCAATGTCTAGCATTATCCTTTTTAGCAGAGTAGTATTCTATTATGTAAAGATATCCCATGTTCTTTATTCATTCATCTGTTGATGGGCATATGGGTTTCTGGGTGGCTTGAATCATCAGTGGAGTTTGCACAACTATCCCATTAGGCAGTTTATACCACTGTTGGTAAAAGTGGTACACTCATGCCTAGGGTGGTCATGGATGTACCACCAGTGGTTCAAGCCACCCAACAATGATATATATGAATTATGACCCTTATTTAAATGTCTAGCTCCAAAAATGGAGACACAAGGTTCTACCTTCCCTTAGTGCTGTGATAGATACCACTTATAAGAGCTGCTGCTGTGGAGAGTTCAAAACAGATGTAGATGTCTATTCCAGTCCTTTAAGATGCTGCCAGACCATCCAAAATGCACAACCCCAAATTTCTGGGACATCACCCCCATTGCTCCCTACTAGGAATATGGACTGTTGTAAAGTGGGGTCTGATAAGTGAGGCAAAGCAATTGGTTGATATTGGAGACCACTATGAAATGGCTTTGAGTAGGATTTAAAATTAACTAATTGGCTTTTTATGTTTATCTGAGTCTGTCCTAGGACTCGGCCCCTGGCGATGCGAGCTGATTCATAGTAAGTGAACATCTATGAATCACTGGTCCTGGCTGAGGCCTACAGTGGCCTGTGAGGCCAGAGATACCTCAAAAGGCAGGACAAGGCCACAGCTGAGGACACCTTGGCTCCAGCACTAATTAAGTAAATACTGGTGCTGTTTGGAAGCTTTTGGTGGGGTCTGTCTGTTCCATGCAGCTGAAGGAATTTCACTCCTGCAGTGGCACTCCTGCCATAAATGTCATCCTGGGATTCTCCTAAACTGGCATAATTTACTACTTGGAGAAGTCTTTGAAATGACTCCCAAGGTCCTGCTCATTTCCCGTGCTCTCAGTTTCCCCACCCTTTGTTTTGGACCTAATAAATATAGGCAGTCCAGGGAAGTCTTTGTCTTAGCTCTCAGAGTCTCTAACTCTGCTAATGGGTTCTGACCCTCCTAGAGCCCTACAATCATACCACTTATCTCATTTTATTTAAGCCTTTGCCATATGCTCTTTTGGGCCATTGGGGATCTAGGTCAGGACCTGATAGGTTTATATATTCCTTTCACTTATGAAGTACACTTGTAGCTTCAAGAATATCTGATCAGGTTGCAGTGTTCTAAAGTAGTTTATTTCAAATATTCTTTCTAGTTTAGCTTTTATTTTGATAGAGGGTCTGACCTCCAGATTTTACTATTCTGCCACATATCAGTGATTTCTTTTGAAGTACAAATGCTTTAAATTTAATTAAGCCCATTTCATAATTTTTTTTCATGGATCATGCTTTTGGTTCCCTATCTAATAATTCTTTACAAGAGCCATGGCAACAGAGATTTTCTCATAGGTTTATTAACATGGATGCACGTCAGACCTCCCCAGTGCAGGCAGGTCTCATAAGAACTTTTAGAGGGAAACGGCTTGATAAGACCTGTCCAGGATCTGGGGACAGGTTGGCTATGTGGAACTTACAGAAAGAACTGAAATACTGGTGCTGTTTGGAAGCTTTTGGTGGGGTCTGTTCCATGCTGCTAGGCTGTGGGAAAGCCACCTTCTAGCTTAGGCTGCAAGTTTGTTTAGGGCTACGTAGTCTAGACATGTGGCTGTACAGAGTTTTGTTGGAAGTTCCCATACCCATGTTACTGACTCTACCCAGCTGGAAATTACAGGAGAACCCCTTTCTCCTTCAGTATCCTGTCAGTGTCTTCTATTGAGAAAGCTAAATAGTCTAATGTTAATTTAAAGGGGAAATGCGCAAAAGAACTCTTATCACAGAGCATATATTGAAGGATGAGTATGGGTTTAAGAGGCAAAAAAGTCAGCTGGCTGTGGTGTTGCACACCTGTGATTCTCTGGAGGCTGATGCAGGTTTGAGGCCACCCTGGGCCACATGGTGAGTCAAGGCCAGTTTGGACTACATAGAGCTCTGATTTCAAGGTTTTGAGAAATTGTACAACATACTTCTTTGCTGACAACTGTATGAGTCTGAATCATATATACTGTGAAGTTTTGTTTTGTTTTTGGGAGTACGAGGGGCTGAACCCAAGGACTTCACACTGAGCTACACACCCAGCTCCTTATTTTTATTTATTTAATTTTATTTTAAAGATAATAAAATCCAGCAAAACAAGACAATACGAAGTCAATCAAGACAATGCAGCAGAATTGGCACAGAACTTCAAAGCAGGATACCAGGAAAACAGTAATAGCTACCATAGTATATCTTGTTATCTTCACAATAGTTGTGCATTCCATCAAGTATAGCAAAATGAAACCAAAAACTTTGGTCAAAACAGAATATTGAATAAAGCAAAAACAATTAAGCAGAACAAAGCAAAACAGTGAAAACAATATTTGGCTTCAAAGACAAGGTAGAAGGAAATCCCCCATTCCATATTCCATATGTTACATACTATCATCCTCTCAAGAGATGCTCAGACCGCTGGTCCTAGGTCAGCATAATCAACCAAACAATACAAGCATTTAGTTGCTTTATGTACCTTAGTTGCTATCAACTCAGGCAGTCCTCATTACCATCCAGTTGCTTACAGAGCGGGGTGGGGGGTGGTGGATATGGATGATGTTTGATTCGCAACCAGTGCGCCTGTAGCCTCTCAGGAGGTGCTATCTGACTTTTCTCTCCCTGAGGACGGGCAGCTTGCGCTGGAAGGCTGGATAGTTGATTTCTTGTTTGGTCCTTCAAGTCCCAGCATTTTATTTTTATTTTTAAATTTTAAGTCGGGTTCTCGCTGAGTTACCCAAGTGGAACCTGAACTTGTGATCCTCTTGCCTCAGCTGCCCTGAGTGCTAGGATTCTAGGTGTGTGACACCATACCTGGATCTTGTTGTGGAACTATTGGACACAAAGTTCCACCTGTGCCTCTCATTTGGTTGCTCTAGAAAACTGCATAATGCTTACAAACTACAATTTCCTTTTCCATACAGTAAAACAAGATAAAGTGACCATGAGTACTGTGCACATGACATGGGATAATGCATGGCTATGACCTAGAAAACAAGAAGCTCACTGTAAATAATTGTTAAAGAAGACACTTTTCTCAACAACACCCTGCAATATAAAGAGTAATTTAGAAATTTTTTTGCCATTGACTTACAATGAATTAGGTTACAGTACTTACCAAAGGAGATTGTAATAAAATATTTGACACAAAAATTACTAGTTAGTAGCTCATTGGTTATAAATAATACATTCATGTAATTTTTCTGTGTTCCAGAAACCTTTTTCCAAGGACAAAGGAACTTAAATCAGTTGTTCGTAGTGCCCCTGGTTGGAAATTATTTGGTAAAGTCCCTCCCAGAGAGAATCTTCAGAAAACTTCCAAAATAATTCAGCAGGTAAGTACTAATATGGCTCTGTAGTTTGTCATACCTTTTAATCATTCTGTTTTTGATAATTAACCATATGGGCCAGGGATTTAGCTCAGTGGCTTAAGCGCCTGCCTGGCAAGCATGAGGTCATGAGTTCGATCCCCAGTACAAAAAAAAAAAAAAAAATTAACCATATATATTTTCATATTTTTCTACATACAGATTTTGGGGATTACAGGTATTTATAGCAGTTGTCTTTATTTTTTAAAACACGTCACAATATTTTCTATTTATGGTTCTAAAAATTCTTTAAAGCAGTGGTGGCCAGTCTGTGGCACATGTGCCACAGAGGGCTGTTTGTCACTGAAAGGTCTAAAAGTTTTGCCATCCCTGCCTTAAAGTAATAGGACATTGATTTTCTTTCCCAGTTATTCTTTGGATAGCTTTAAAAAAAACTTAGCTAATCACTCTTACCACAAGTTCTAACTCAACTTGATAACTTCTGTTAAAGGCACAGATTTTATATAGCAAACACTGACAATATCTGAGTGAATTCCTTCCTTTGTCTGTTTTCCACTGTTCTGTCTAAACTAAGGACTTTGTAAATGAGAAAAGTTGCCACATAATGTATTTGGAGTAATTTAGGACTCAGTTCTTCTAATACTCACCTTAATACCCATGTTCTTGTGTTCTTAAGATTTTCAGATCTTAGTGACTCGTAAAGTTATGCTCTTCAGTACTAAATTAGTGAGGCTGCAGAACAGTTGAGACTGGATCATTTTGCAGGTTTAGAATTCAGAGAAATTGTTGCTTAGAAGGGAATATAAAATTAATTCTATTTTTCTCCTTTTCATACTTTACCAAATTAAACACAGAGAGCATCTATAAAAATAATCATATGAAGGCAAAGATAATCTTTTAAGTGGAAAAAATATCTTTCTATAAGGATTTAATAGTGTTCTTTTTATTGTTCAGAAGAAAAACAACTTTTGCAAATAATACAGGACAGTGGTTTTGGGGTCTTTAAAAACATTGTGGGCCCGGGATACAATTCAACGGTGCAGCCGCCTGCATGGCAAGCATGAGGTCCTGAGTTCCAGTCTCAGTACCTGTCCCCCCATTGTAGTTAATTTTAGTTATAAGTAATTAAAACAGTGAATGGTTCATTTAGCTACTGGGACATAAAAATAAAGTGCTGTGATTGTCACACTGGGTGCCCAGGTACTCTGTTGTGCTATAGCTAAGGGACAGGACAACTATAAGATTTAAATTTTTGAAGGGAAACTCAGTGATATTTTACATTTGTTGGATATAGTATAGAAAATTAACCTGGAGACAAACACAGTTTCAATATCAAGCCTTAAGTGATATGTATTTTTTTGTGGCATCATATTTGTGAATCTGCTTTGAGGTTGCTGTGATAAATACTAGATAGTGTACAAAATTAGTATGAGACTGGAAATGAGGGGGAGTAGTGTTGTCTAATCTGATTTCAAGATGTGAGAAATTTTACAGCATAAAGGATGTATACATGTCCAATTAATAATTTATTTTGATTATTTTAAAATGAAATAAAATATTTCAACTTATGTGTAGTTTTAATGCTTATTTTAGTGTTACATTAATTCTTAGTAAGTTGTTTGGACATACTACTTATTAAGCAGAGTGGTTATTTATTTATTTATTTATTTGGGGTCACATACAAAAATTATTGAGGCACTAAGGATGTCATTAACGGAGAAAGCTGGAGAACCTCTGCTAGCTTGTATTTTAGCTGCTATAACTTTTGCCTAGTTTTTCCTGAAGACCAAGTTTGCCCTCTAGAGGCCAAACAGTAGTCTTGGTATTGAAGTGCCCCACCCCACCCCATACTGGGGATCGAACTCACAACCTTGCGCTTAGCAGGCAAGCACTTAAGCCACTGAGCTAAATCCCCAGCCCTTGGTATTGAAGTTTTATACAAATGCTGTAGTTTTGACTTTGTGGCAATTTATTTTAAATATTCATGTGTATACATTTTTGTACCTGTGTAAATTTTGAATGTTTTCTTACTATAGGTCTCTAAATAATTTACTGATTGGTAACTGTCTTTAACTGATAGTTAATTTGCTTTTAATCTGCTGTGTTCATTTTGGAAAACTGAGGCCTATATATGAAAGGGAATGGTAGGCCTTGATATATATACATGAAAATTTTGAGTAGCAGATATTGTCCATATGAGAAGATTAGAGATGCGGTTACCATTATCTACATTCCCTTCTCTAACATTTTGAGATGATGATTTCTCTTAGGCATGTATTTTTAAGTTTTCCAACTGTGTTTAGGTATTAAGTGTGTATTGGCTGTTTTTTCCATGATTCTGCTATTGTCTAGAAGACATGATGGATAGTCAAGTCATTATTCTCTGATCTTTATCCTCCCTTAAAATATGCATCAGTTCTTCTATGTAATGTAACATGTTTTTGCCCCTCCCTTTTCTGCTTTCTCTCTCACATTTGTGTGTGTCCTCTACTCTCCACTGTCTAACTTTGCTGTCCTCTTCCCTACAATTGTCATTGTCAAAGCAGGCATGATTTTCTATTGTGGTAAATTTACAACTTTGGACTGCTATTCCAAATTGAAAACACTTTTTTATGGTCTTGGAGTTTTGAATTTTGTAAAACATTATGAATATAAGCCTATATTTGAAGCCAGGCGTGGTAACATGGTGGTTGTAGGAGAACTGGTCCAAGCAGCTCTGGAATGTGAGGCAGGAGGATTTCAAGTTCAAAGCCAGGCTGGACAACTTAATGAAACCTTGTCTCAAAACTGTAAAAAATTGGCCCTGAAGCAAGGCCAGCAGATTGGTGTAGCTGCTGGTTTCAAACAGGAGCCTAAAGAGAATTCTTTCTGTGGTCTGTTGGCCATTTCAGAACTTTGGAAATGGAATGGTCAGTTCATCAGAAAGAAATAGCAGGTGAGTATGGTGGACTTTGGGGGGCCTGCAGGGGAGAGACCCTGGCACCTCGGGACCTACACCATGTGGTTGACTCAGGGTGCCGGGAGAACGAGGAGCTCCTTCCCTCTCTAGGGGGCGGCTGAAAGTGGCAGACTTTTGGCATCCTGAAGGAGAGAGACCCTGGTGCATCAGGACCTGCACCGTGCGGTTGACTCAGGGGAGAACAAGGAGCTCCTCCTCTCTCTGGGGGACAGCTGGGAGTGTGGCAGACTTTCGGCAGCCTCAAGGAGGGAGACCCTGGCACGTTGGTACCTGCACCGTGTGGTTGACTCGGGGCGCTGGGAGAACAAGGAGCTCCTTCCCTTGCTGGGGGGCAGCTGTGAGTGTGGCAGACTTTTGGC